>JAMQGT020007200.1:0-50000 GCA_024447675.2 Pterophyllum scalare
CACAAGCTCTTTGAAATAAGCTACTGTGCCAGTTAAACCATTGGCAAGTATTTCTGGTAATATTAGTGTGATGACTCTGTGAAGTTTACATCTTCTCCCTGTGTCTGTGTGGGTTCTCTCCAGGTACTCCGGCTTCCTCCCACAGTCCAAATACATGCAGTTAGTGGGGTTAGGTTAAGTGGTGATTCTAAATTGTGAACTGTTGTCTGATTCTCTGTGTTAGTTCTGCAACAGACTGGCGACCTGTTCAGGGTGTCCGTTGCCTGTCACCTTATAGCAGCTGGGATAGGCTGCAGCCCCTCGTAACTGTGAACTGGATAAGCAGAAGAAAATGGCTGGATATACGGCTCAAAAAAAAATTAAAGGAACCCTTTTTAATCAGAGTATAGCCTCAAGTCAGTTCAACTTCTGGGATATTGATCTGGTCAGTTAAGTAGCAGAGGTGGTTGTTAAACAGTTTCAGTTGATTTGGAGTTAATGAAATTAACAACAGGCACACTAGAGGGGCAACAATGGGACAACCCCCCAAAACAGGAATGGTTTTACATGCGGAGGCCACTGACATGTTTTCCCTCCTCCTCTTTTCTGTTTTTCACCACTTTTGCATTTGGCTAGGGTCGGTGTCGCTATTGGTAGGATGGAAATCAAAGGAGTCTTGGCAAAATGGACTATCCTGCTGCATCATTTTTTATATATTTTTTCCCCACTTTGATTTTCAGGGTGCCTATGAATTCAGCCCTCTATAGGTTGATAATTTTCATTTCCATCAAACAATGTGGCATCTTTTTGTTCCTAACACATCACCCAGTCCAGTCAGTATACACATCCAGCATGATTCCCCCCCCACTGAGTTCTGATGTGATTTCAAAGTTATTTACAGCTGTTTACGTAGGTAACCTATTGCAGTTGTGTGAGTAAATTCATCAGACTGTCCAGCATTTTAGTGAAGTTTGGATTGGACCAGTCACTGTGACGGTTGTTAAATTTTTCTAGATATTTGTCTTAATGTGGTTTAGGCCCCAGTCACATAGGCCTAGAAATCAGTCAGCTACCCCTTTGGCAACCAGTGCATGCTAGAGAAAAATTAGTATTCTTGGACTGGTTGCAAGTGGTTGCTGGCTGTTGCTGTGAAATCAGTTGCTAAAGCCCAGTAACGCAGGCCTAGAGACTGGTCAACGACTCCTGGCAATTGCAGGTCACTAGGAAAAAATGTGTTGCTGCTGTTGCGCGTAGTTTGCAAGAAAAATGCCAATTTGTCTGCAAATACTGCTCAACTGCTCACCAAGTGTTGAGGAAACTGTAAAAAAAAAAAGTGCAATGCATACCAGCAACAAAATCTTTGCCTTCACAATAAAAGTTATGAATGTTGTCCATTTCTGGTTTGTGCTGCATTTTTTTTTCAAGTTTCACTGCAAGTAGTTGGCCGCTGTTTGCAGACAAATCAGCATCCTCCATGCAAACTACGGCTTGGAAATTGTGAAGACATTTTTTAGATGCCATTAATATTTAATTATTTATATTTATAAAAATAAATAAATGTGATATAGCCAGTCTTTATTGATTTTCTTTAAACTGTTTGTCACGTTTGCTCTTGTGTGCACATCTGTACATTTTTACTGTGGATGGAAATTTATACAAAATGACTACACAGTTTATTGTGCAGTTGCTTTACTCATTGAGCTTGTTGAGAGCAGCACTAAACTGTGGGTCGCTTTCTTTCTTTTTTGCATGAATGCCCCTTTTAATGGTTTTGCGTTAAACGTGCCCATATAATTCTCCACAATGCGTGGTGTCAAGCTAACCGCACTTCTAATTGTGCAGAGATGAGGGATGTCACAAACCATTTTAGGCAAAGTGCAACAGTTGTTTGTGATTACCATGCTAATGCGAGTATCAGTTTGATTCTAATTGGTACCAAATGGCTTGAGAGTATAAAAGTGTCAGTCATAATGAGATGCAGGTTTCCTTACAGACATTATTATTGTAGATGTCAGTGTATATTCTGGTGCAGTTCCATCTCATTCTTAAGGCAGCTCATGTTTGAAATTGAAATCCCTGCTGGGAGTAAATGAATAACAATGTGACAACAGAGGAAAGCCCAGTAGAACTCCGACTGCCTGCAAACTTACCCTCTGCTCAACGTTGGCTTTCCTGATTTTAAAAAAAAAAAAAAAAAAAAAAAGCCAGATATTTATAATAATACATTCAAATGACAGCAGCTCTGCTACTGCACCGCCACTAAGTGACATGATCCTGATGAGACTGCAGGGATCGGTTTTATTGCATGTCAAAGTAAAAGCAGCTATTTACACTTTTAATTGAGTGCAAAAAAAAAAACATGTGCACATTCACATAAAGCATATAATTATCATTCTTTTACTATTACAAAACTTCAAAAAAAAAGAAAGTTAAAAGCATGCAATTGAAAAAAGTAGTGGCATGTTAAAACAAGAACTTGATGATTCTTTGAGTGTTTTCGTAGAACTGAGATCATGGCCGTGCATTTGTTTTTCTTGAACAAGTCCCTCACACTGATACTCATTTAGAGCTAATGATAGCCACGGCACCAAAATGCTATTATCATTATCTTGTATGAATAGCTGGTCTCAGAACTCTTCATTACCCTCCGTCTCCTCTGTGGAAAAACTAGTAATGCTGCCTCTGTGATAGCAGCGGTCACGCTCAGGCACCAACCACAGTATTTACCTGACAGTTGGGTGTATAGCTCCGCACAGACACTTGCATTCTGCTCTGCAATTAAGTGAAGCTGCTAAAATAATTAATGAGGATTAGCGGATTAAGGAGGAGAAGCTGTCAATCTATTTTTGAGTCATTTGTTATGAATATTTTATATCCTGAATCGTGAAAGGTGGCAGGGAGTTCCATAGTAAAATTATATTAGAAAGATTATGTATTTTTTCTATATTTTTTGTTCTTTATCACAAACTGTCTACATTGATTTCAAAGCCTTAATGTTTAGAAGATTGCACTTTTGTCTTGTCACAGTTTAGTGGCTGCTTCCTTTTAAGGTCACTCAACATAAACTTGGCTCTTTCAGACGATTTGAAAGAACCTGTAAAGTCAAACAGGTCCACTGTGCACCATTACACACTTGCTCTTGAACTGCTAACAATGTGGCATACCGTGAGTCAACACTGATATGTGCCACAGCTAATTTTAGAGCAGTTTTATGAGGCTAAATGACAACTGACTGACACAGTACACAAGGTTAAATGTTCTATGCATTTGATATATAAAATACTGTGCGAAAGTATCAAGCCGTCCTTCATTTCTTTATATTCTCCTGCTGAAAAGCCATATTTTTTCTTTTAAATCAGTCTTGATCAATAGTTCTCCAGGTTTCCGAACGTCTCTCAAAGCTTTTCTTTGGACATCGGCTGCTTTTTCACTCATTTTCAGTCCAGACCTTGGACATCACCATTTCCAAAGGAATGTTTTTGTTGCTGCTGTTGTTTAAGACACTTAACACTGACCTATGAATCATTCATGCATAAAAAAGGCAGCTAACCCAGTGTTGTGTCTACACTGATCTTAAATTGTATCTTTAGGCACCTTACTAGTGGCCTGTTGCAAAAACACCAAGTTTGTTCCCATTTCTTTAGTTGAATCTATAAAAATATAAAAAAGTATTTTTTGTACCAACATGCCGATTCTTTAAGAGCTATTGTATTAGATGAAAATTTGCCATATCTCGGCATGGTGTGGAGTGTGTCCTTTTAAAACAATTTGTGAAACTGGACAAGCGGAGGACAAAAGAAGAAGAAGCAGCAGACCTAAAAATAATTATCTACAACAGATGGACAGGATCTGAAAATCATATCACGACGAAATGGGATGGGGGAACCTGAAAGATACATCTGGCCCTTCAATTGATCCAAATGCTGGTCTCAGTAATACGGTGACTGACAAAAGGCTGAGAGATGCCAAATTCCACAAGACCTGGACTGAAAATCAGTGGCTATGAGTCTCATGGAGTGATGAATCCAAATTAGGAATTTTTGGTTCATATTGTTGCCAGTATGCACCGAGGAGGTGGGAGTGACCTTTACACATTATTGTATATATTGTAAAATAACGGTAATGCTCTTGACATCTTATTGAGGTCTCTGAAATTATTTGTATTTCCAGCTTCAGTTTCATGCTCAATAATTCTAAATGTTTCTGACTTTTTAAACTGTGAGAATGTATTATTTTTTTGTATCAGTACATAGTTTTGTTTTGTTTTTTTCTTATTCAATTAAAATGCAATTAGGCGAATGATTCATTGTGTAATTAAGCAGGGGCTATAGCCCTATTTGATTTAATTACATTTGACAATAACTTTTACATCTGATCAGTTGAGGCGGTCTTGCAGGTCAGCTCTGGGGAGGGTCACGAGTTTGTGGTTTGAAAAGGTTAATTTATCCTCTCGAGGGTCACACAAGGACCATGGCATGTTAAAATGATTTTCCATAGTCAAGAATTGAGGAATGACTTTGATTAGTCAGCTCAAGGGTGTGTTATTGGTTTATCGGTTTGGGTGCCTGTACTATGACTTGCCTCTGTTTCACCCATGCCTCTTCATAGATGAACCCCAAAACAACCCAGGAACAATTCCTGGCTTTAAGAACCAGACAATCAGATGAGTTTGGTCTTCACTTTGATGACACTGGAGGTAAACTTAATAAATAGTAAGGGTTTATCTGTGTGCTCCAGATCATAACAGGTCAGCTAAGAGTCTGCCAGTATTTGATGTCTTATTACCACAGAGCAAAGAGAATCTGGTTAATAGAGATGAGCCCAGTGACGCAAATTAGCCCATAGCTTTCTTAGGGATCATTCAGGGACTGTGTGTTTGTGCAGAGGTGGTCATTAACTTGGCAGGATCGAGTAGCTGTGGCAACAGAGGTGGTGCTACTCTATTGTGAGGCTTGTTAATCAGATACAGTAAATAGCACTCATTTTGAGACAAGTAGAGAGAGGCTGTTTACAGAGAACATGATGCTGTTATACTAATGCTCAAAGGGACTCAGACGAGAGCTGCCTTGCTACATAAGTTGGCAAAGCTTAAATAACCACAGCTCTTGTTCTCACCAAACTTGGCTAAGCCAGACAGCAGTTTTTAATAGGATACCTACGGTAAATATGGTGTAATTATGGATAAGCAGATTTGAGTCTCAGATGAAGGGAAAACTAACTTCCGATCCTTCAGTGATTAACATGGTTATGTTAACTCGGGCCACGCTTTAGTTCTGTAGAGGTTTTGCAAGCAAGCTTACTCAATAACTGGGGAATAAAAAATTAAGCATTTTCCAAAGGCGCTGTAACCCAAGAAGGCGAACGTTTTGTGACACAACCGTCGAACCGTGACATATGAATTTGCATAACTCGTGAAATTTGTGCCAAGCTGTTTAATCTTTGGTCACAGTGTGTAGTTCAAAGAGAATTTAAAAATTCATCTGGAAAATTTTGACTGCGCGTTTTAATGCGTCTAATCTCTAGTTACTTGTACTGAGGGCAAAAGAAGAATGTCCTGCTAATCAGAAACATTTCTGCAAGTCTAGACTCTGCCTTTCCACACTGATTATTAGAAGCATATGCAGTCTGAAGAGCTTCTGGTGTGGAGCGCTCTAATTTTGAAGACAAGACAATTGTAATAATAAAATTGTTTAAAAAGAAATAAAAAAATCAACTGGTAATAATCCGACCAGTTGCTCAGATTCTGGTTTCTGATTATGGTGCAGTTATGTTTGCTTTGTTCAGAAATTCATTCTTCCTTGTCATCATGTCCAGTTTATGAGCTGTGCAAAGGGAATTACAGACCAGCCCTCCCCTAATTTCGGCTCTAACACAGCAGAAAGCATGAGAAATGGATTGGGAGGCTGCAGCAGAGGATGTGCTCAGCTGCTGCCTTGTGTATTGCACAGAGCTTTAATTAGTCTATTACAGCATGGCAGTAGCAATGGGTTATATGATCCACTGCTATTAGAGCACTTAAAGTCAGCATGTCTCCCGCTCATTTAACCCCGCTGAGCCATTATGGCGAATGGCCTGCACGGACTCTTTATCAAATTGTCTCGTCAGAAGAGAAATGCCAGAAAAAGCCACGTAAACCGCAGTGGTTGAAAAATCTTCTTACATGTTGCGCTCGATGTGCTCCACGTGGTTCGTTTTCCCTTTTTGTAATGGATATTTATGCCATTGTTTTGACTATAATGGCACATGGCATCCTGAGCAGTGGTGCATGTGTTAGCCTTTGCAATGTGCAACACAGAACAATAACTGAAAGCGTGGGACTCGTTGCTGCTACAGCCATCTGTCTAGTACAGGGTAAATCTAAGTGAGCTTATTTGAAACCTACATTGCAGACTTGCAGTGTTGTAATTGGAAGTTCTCTTTGATCCAAGCAGGAGAAAATTGTCTTTGTTTGAATTCTCTGTGAAAGTAAGAAGCAATTGCTTATTTGTTGGTATGATAGTGTATTTCAGCTATTTGTATCTACGGTGATTCAGTCAGCAAGTAGGGAGCTTATAGCTGTCACTCATACTTTGTATGCTAACCAACCAGCTTTGATAGTAATTACTTACTAGCGGCACTCTTAGCCTTCACTGCAGGAGAAGCTGACTGCTCAAGCTGTATTTTAAAACAGACAGCTCTCTGGCAAATTATGTTTGGTACATCTAATCAGCGGAGAAATAAGGGCTAGGTTGCTGCAGTGACATGAGGGAAAGATGCTGAGGCTGAGGCAGGATACTGGCAAACATGCAAGGAATTGCTAAGCAGTCTGAGTAATTATTTCTAAATCAATATTGTGACAAGCAAAGCTCTGGAGTGCCAAATCCCAGCCCATCAGATCTGAGCGAACTTATCCCTGTGGAATCTCTGAAGCTCAGCGCTGCTGCTGTGATTGATTCCCACGTGATACCTTTCACATGATGGCCGTCTGCAATGTTAACAAGGCGATCCCCATCGATTGGGTCCTCGACAGGATATATGCGAGGGTTGCTGTAGACCAGGCTGTATTTTGTGTGTGATCTAATATTACAGCCCTCTATTAATTTAATTTAAAAAAAATTGTCAAAGTAATTGTGTCATTGTTAACACTTTTGGCAAATACATTCTTGGGTGACTGGAATAAGTCTATATAGACTTTATATTACCACACACACACACACACACACACACATATGCACATAAATTGTAAACTGAAGCAAGAAGGACTTGACAGATGAGGCTGTACATATTCATTAATGAGTCATTTAACTCCCACTTTTGAACCTGCCTCTACTGGCTGTGCACACAAGTTGTACTATATTAACCTAGTGAAATTCTTACGCACTGATTTATTTCTGCCTTGTTCTGCAAATTCCTCTTCCAAGGATAAATGTTTAACTGTAGCCTGGCGGTTTGCAGTGTAGCCTGTGCCACTGTAACTATAACTAATTGCATTGTTCTGTTTTTTGTTTTGTTTTTTAAAGCAAATGTTTATAGGTACAGAATCATTTCACTCACACACTTATAAGATAGGTAAGAAACACAATAAGATTTAAACTTCACCATGCACATATTTCTATATTTAATGCTTTTAATATCTGCAAAATGCAAATTTAACATGTAGATTAATCCACAGCAGGAAGAAAAGGATTGCCTGTAAATGGTTTGATAAAGAAGTTGAGCTGAACAAACCACGCAGATCTTTTTATTTTTTCCTTTTCTTTACCCAAGGGGGTAATTTCACAAGCTGGTGGTACAGAGAGGATCAGTCTTTTAGAACATTTTGTCTCTGCTCTTTATTTAGGTTTATTAACCAGCCCTATCTGACAATTGGAATATACAGTTGTCAGATTGGGTTCGTATAATATTTACAGTTGTCACACATTTTTCCTCCTTTCTTTTTTTTTTCCTGTACATCTCCCCATCTCTATCCCCCACTCTTTCTTTCCTGCTTCTTCGTTTTAGTGTGACACAAATTTCCTCACACCTATCAGTTCAGCCTCACACTTCCTGACAGACCACATTATCTCTGCACTGCTTCGTCCTGTAAACTCACCCTACTCTTCACAACCCCCTACATACAGACGCGCAGAGCACTGTCTCTCAGATGAAGGCCGGCATATGGCAACATGGAAGCCTTTAAAATCACCTCTTGAGTACTAGTCCTGGGCCAAATCTGCTGTCAGAATGTTACAGTGATGTTCTCACAATTCAAAAAAAGATGTTGGTCCATTCAATGAAAATATCTTAAATGTCAAACATTTCACTGACAACTAAATCTTGCACAATATATCACAATGTAGTTGCGGCATTAGACATGGTAGATATTGTCATAGCTGAACACGTTGTTTGCAGTTGAATGAGGTCAGGTTGGGAATTCCATGCACTCTGATTGTAATGAGATGGCAATTAACTGTAATAAATCAGCAAAAATCACAATTCTGTTGTCTCTGGATACACAGAAATTCACATTAAACCTAAATTCACTTCACTACCTCCACTCAGAGTCCAGCCAGAACCTCAGTTTTGAAACGGAGATTCCGAAATTCCTTCACAAATCGTGACTTTGTCACAGTAGGATGGCGATTTCACTGCAAAATGACATAAGCGCTCAGCAACCTTGCTTTTATATAGGAATCTAACTAGAATACAGCCAGCTGGCAACCACTTGAGTTGAGTCCCCTCTTGCAAATAATACGTGTTGCACATGAGTTGCGCTTGCCGGTGCAGACTGATTGCAACGTGTTGGCGTTCTGTTTCTAAATTAGATGGCAATGATTTGCAAACCAATCACCAATCTGTTTGAGAGTGACTGCAGTGAGTCCGTGCCAGATCATCAGTTAGTCGCAACTACTTGCAATCAGTCGCCAAATACCAAAAAAATTGAATGCAATCATCGGCCATCTGATTTTACAAGTCACAAGGAGGTTGTGATCCTATTTTTACTGTAGTGTGACTGAGCCATAAACAGCACATACCTGTGTGTTAAGTTCTATGTTTGCTTTTGTTGAATCAAGAATAACAATACGTGACTCCACTAAATAACTCCTCTAATTACTCAGAGGTTACTGTTATTAGGTGGATATTTATGTTTAATTGGATGCATTTGTTTGAGATAAAGTTCCTGGCTGTGGCTGGAAACACCTTGAGTAGTCATTGCATAAGCAATAACCCAATACATCAAGTCGCTTTCAGGACAATTGCATCCAAATGACTTAGTACCACGTAGCTTTTTCCTTCTTCTCGAAATAGCCTTCAAAATCAAGATAAGCTTAAGATTTTCAGAAAGATTCTAGAAGTTTGTTTAAGACACCAAGACACCTCCCACGTGGTATGCTTGGATCGCTGGCCAAAATCCTCTAGCTTTTCCAACAATGACGTGGATGCCAAAGGTTTGTGGTAAAGTTAATGTGGCTATTTGCTAATGAGGCTAATTCCACAAGAAGGGCTGTGGCCAGATTTTGTACCACCAGATGGACAGGGAGACAAGAGAGGGAGAGAGAACCAGAGTGTGATGGAGAAAAAAGCTTAAAGAGGAACAACTTTACGGATAAATTACAGAATAATAATGATCAGGCTGCAGCTCGGTTTCTGTCTCCATCCTCATCCGTCTTCCTTCCATGCTCTTTGCATTAAGGATAACTAATGTTCCCTTTCCTGCTGTTTGCTTAAATTATGTATTCTAGTTGTGTGTCATGTTAGTTAACATGCAAAGCACATTGAACCAGGTGGCTCTGGGGCGCAGAGCTGTAATTTCTCTCACCAGGAGTCAGGTTTTAGAAACGGGCTAACAATGAGCAAACGAGAAGGATGTTTTTAAGTAAAGACGGATAGAAGCTTTTCGTCTAGCTGCATGCTACTTAAATGTGCCGTTTCCCCCCCCTTTTCCCTGTTTGTACTTCACTGGAGTTGAGGAGCCTGCCTTGAATTCCATCTGGGATAATAAAATCATGAGTCACCCTCAGCTTCATACGAAAGCAGAGATGTCTGCTGCCTGCAGTTATCATCACAAGACGTTTTGCTTCAGTTTAATAACCATCACGAGTATAAGAAAAAGTGAACTATACTGTATATATGAATCATTTTATGTATTTAAGTCTTTTTTTGAGCAAAGTGCTATCCTAAAGGAGCAGCAAAAATATGATGCTGCTATTGGATAAATGCTTTATCGATGCTTGAACACATGTATTCTTGACATATTGATAGCCGATAGCATATCCTGAACAGGGTTATTAGTACCCCAGGGGCTTTTTTTTTTTCACCCTCAATCCCACAAGATATCCTTCTTTGCTGACATCAGATGCGTGATTGGCTGAGTGGGCAGTTGGCATGCTTTCCTTGCCTTAGTGTTACTTCATTCCCTTTGGCTGTTTGAGGGGTGATGTACAGTTCATTTTAGAGTTACATGCTAGCTGCTGGGTCTGTGGTAAATCTTTTGAAATCCAGTTGGATGAGCGTAGCAAGTGAACAGAGTAGGAATTCACAATCCTGCTCTTTCAGTCCTGTCGCTAATGTGAATCTAAACTAAAATACTACATAGAAAAAAAGGTATTAATGTTATTTGCATAATTTATTTGCAATAGTTTAATTTCAGCTCAATGTGGTAGTTCTGTCATTAGAGGTCATACTAGTTTTTCTCCTCTCTTCCTCTGCTTTCTCTTTCACAGTGTGTACCCCTTACAACACAAACAGGGGGTGGGGGTTAAATAAAAATAAAGTTGGTCAATTTGATGACGGTTATACTAGGTGCAGTATACCCACCAAGTGTTAAATCGAATCTAAAATTAAAAAAAAAAAAAGCAAGAAGAAGAAGGGTTAAGCGCAGCTGACGGCTGCATGGATCGACCTTTTGTCACAGATACCCAATCCAGCTATTTGACTCAGTATCCGATACAAGTATTGCATGGTTGCATCCCAGAAGAAAATGTATAACCCAATTATCCCCCAAATCAACAACCCAACCCAAATCTGCTGCTGATGTTGTCTGTGTGTTGAGTTGTAATCACTGAAGCGTGTGTGTATTCATGCATATTATTTGTAAATCTGCTTTATGTGTGGATTGCTGGGTGGGCGTACACTCGACACATGCCTGCAGGTTTGTGCCGCACTGAGGGAGAAATGGAAGCTTTTCACAGTGACACCCAATACTTGACACGTCCAACTGTGAATCTACAATCAATACAGCAGCACACATTAGACTTTAGTGCAGAGTTGTTCTCCCCCCACCCCCACCCCCACCTCTGTTCTCTGACTGTGATCAATACAAAATCACAAATCCTGCCTAGGTTCTACAGTTGCATCTTGCTTTGAAGTTTTTTCAAAGGATTAACATGAGCCAGCTAGCTCAGATTGCTGGCACACATTACAGTACATGTAGCCATGTATTATCTGTCTTCCAATAATAGTCCAAGTCCAGCTAAAGCCAAGAGTGGGAAATCAGTTGCAAGTCATGTTCACACACACTGTATGTGAGCATACAAGGTATAGTAATATATGTCAGTGTAGGGACACTGTTCAGCGCCCTCTAAAGTCCATTTGTCATCTTCCAGTCATCATTAGACCCCGCTATATAATAGATGCTAAAATGGTTATACACGTTCCATATTTAGATCGAGCAGCTACTAGGTTTAAATGATTTCATGAATGTGTGTCCCCCTGTCACTGATGAGGGACCATAATGCTCTCTGACCTTTCCTCCTGACCTTGTGCTGTCTAGTCACCACCTGGCTCCAGGGGAAATGTGGTGTGACACAGGACACACACAGTCTGCCTCACACATACCTGACTAAGATTAATGGCACCTCAGCTATTCATCATTATTCTCCCTAACAGCAGTCAGATATGGCCCTGGGCCAGATCTCTGCCACTGAAACCCACTGATGTAAAATATTTATTTTCACTGCTCGGCTGAAACCTGGCCAAAGAGCCATAGTACTTTAGAGCTTCTTAAACAGTTTTAAATAAATGCCCAACATTGCAGGATTGTACAAATGGAGATTCACCAGGGTGCCAAAAACATGCCATGGCTACAAGAGTAAACAACTGTTTGTTTGATGGGTAAGTGGCCTTTACAATCCTTTGCTATCAGTAGGTCCTGCAAGCAAGCAGTATGCCCCCAACCTCTTGTTATCCATCCTAATTGTCTAGAAATGAGAGTCAATGAAGCTCATACAAAGGACTGCTGGAGGGAGAGATGGTGGTGCTTGGATGGTGTGGGGAGTGGGGGGGCTATTGTTGCAGTTGGATAGATAGAGAGGTAATCATATGGGGAATGGAGGATGGAGGGGGCTCTATCTGCCTGCTGCCTCTCCTCATAGGAACATCTGCCTCTCAGACTGCAACAGATGCAGAGGCACACAGGGAAAGATGGAGGGTGATGGTGCTCGTGGGAGCTGATGCGTCCTGCCAGGTTGTTGTTGGGAGATTCAGCACCATTGCAGTTTTTAAGTACATTAGTCATCTCTGTTGCTTTGTTGCTGATATTTTCAATCAGTCATCAATCAGGAGGCAGAGAAAAGCCATCATTGTTCCGTCGCAGGGTTTGTAAAGTTCTAAAGCACAAGCTCAAATGCTAAAGCTATTAAAACACGCAGCAGATTAAATCAGTAATTGAAAAGAAAGTGTTGCGTGTTAAGCAGCTCGAAAGGCTGACCACAAAGCAGGTAAGAATGCAGAAAATCACACCTACCTATTAGAGTACTGGGTGTGCACTTTTGGCATCATTCTGCACATTGCTAACCGGATTTCTATAAATTGTCTGTAATAGGCTGAGAATTGTTATTTGTCAAAAGGGCCTTCCATCATAAATGGTACATTTGAATAAGATTCCAATTATTTGATGCCACGTTACCTCAGATTGGCCTCTGAATGGCTCCACACACCATCTGGTGTGTAGGCTAGAGTCATTCACACTGTATGGTCCTAAAATACACTTAGAATACACACAAACGCATGCTCATTCGTTCACCCGCTCGGGCTAGTGCCTATCTGTGATGCGGTAGCACACCTCGACTGATAGCCTGCTGTTAAATCTCAATGAGCCAATTTTCTTCTTCCAATGAGATTCACCCAATTACAGTTCTGTGTATTGGTATACCACAGGACAGCTGCTACTGCTGCTGCTGGGAAATAGATTGTGGTTTGGTAGAGATTGACTTCAGTTCCTGCTAGATTTGTTTTAATCACATGTTTGATTAAATAATCGTAGCTCATAGTTAGCTGCGAACATTAAAGGAAGGAGACAGGAATTTGACTCCAAACCAAACTGTGCCCTTTTTCCTTTTCCTGCAGAATTTCTCTCTCCTCTTTGTTTCTCTGTAGTTCTGCATTGTCAGTAGTTTGGGGACGTGCTTGATCTCAGATAGAGGGCTCACAGGCTCAAACAGAATTTGACATTGGTGTCAGGGGTGCCTCAGATGTTTCAGGAAAGCAGCTCCTCCAAGATTTCACTATAAATACATAGTGCAGGTATCTGAGCCACACTTGTTCAGCAAAGGGTTACAAACATGACTCTGACATTAATTCAGCAACAATTAGGTTAGAGGACCAAGCAGTGCCTTGCAGTTGCAACCTTGTCATTTCTAGCTCAGTGATCAAAAGAGCAGGATTTTTTTTTCCCAATGAGCCTGAGGCCAGCTATTTATAGAGCCATCTTCTGTGGAAGAATTAGCTGCTGTTTTGGATCCTGGGCAAAATGTTACTTGTAAGGTAAATCCATGACTTTGTCTTTTACTCTACTTTTTTTTTTTCTGCCCCACTTTAGTGTTTATCATTACTTCCATCTGTCTCACGTGAAGGTCTTGCCAGGATGTAGGGTCTTATCTGTTACAGAAGTCTGGTGTGGACAGTGATGTGCCAGCAGACCACCAGGCCTGTAGCCGTGCTTATCAGCCCGTGCTGGTGGCACCGGCCTGGACCGCTCTTTATCTCTTATCTCTAACACAGGATGTAGAGCAACACAGATCCTGGCTCACCAGCAGCTAAGCAGGATATCAGGAGGGCTGCTTGCTAGCTGGCTTATTGTGGAAAAGATATCAGAGATTATTAACTGTCACATACAGTGATTGTGTCTGTGTTTGTGTGTGTGTGTGTGTGTGTGTCTGTAAGAAATTTTATGTAGTATCCACCATGAGGTGTGTTTAAAAGGTGATTACAGTTATTTTCTTGCTGGAGCGTACAGGTTTCTGGCATTATCTTTTCACTGTCAAATTGACAAAATCAAAATTTTGCAGTATTCATGTTACAGTGTTCATGTTACCCTAAGCTGCTTAGATTGCAATCTTTAAAAAAAGTGATCATTACCCAGATGACATATTTTCTACAAATATTTAAGAATGATATCAGCCTCACAAAGCCAGTATTTGCTGCAGGGCTGTTGGATTGTATTTGATTACACAGGTTTTGCCCAAAATGCTGGAAGAGTTTACCTCCTTCCATATTGCACAGGGTGGTGCTCCTAACTACACATAAGCCCAAAATCTGTAGCACTTTTTCTGTTGTGAACACATAACTGAGAGCTTCTTCCTATGACCTCTAGGTGTGTTGAGATGTACAATAAAAAAAAAAATGTTGAGCAGAATCAGCCATTATGATGACAATGTCATAAATAGTATTACCACATTTATACATGTTAATTCCTTCTCATACTCTTTGAATCATCACATGCTTTGAGTTCCATTTTCAACGTTCTCTAACTTAAGGCAGCTTTACGGGGTGGTCCTCTTGGTTCGCACACAGGCTTTGCCAGTGCTGACCGCAAAATGTGTTTGTTATGACAAGCATGATTAACATGTGTCAGTGAGTGAAGGCACTGCCAGGGATTTCAGCTAATTCAGGGGAAAGCCAGGATGCCAGGGGGGTTAAAGAAGACCCCGGATGAGTCTCACTGAACTAGGTTAAATCAAAGGTTGCACGTTTAAATACCAGGCTTCTTTTGCCTTTAGCAAGATAAGACCCCACACTGTACTTTTGTTATCTATTGCAGAAAACTGAAAATAAGAGTGTGGATATTTTCACTGTGTCCTAATAACTGGGTGTGCTGAAGTGCTCCTCAATAACTAAAGTAACAGGTCATTTAAATTATTGATGAGTGACTCGGAGCAAAGACCCTGGGGGGAAAGCACGCCTTTTCCAGTTGACCTTTCTGGTATTGGTGTGAACTTTGATCCATTCTGAACGCGACTCATTACAGAACCTGCTACAATTCTTGACCTTTTGCAAGATAAATGGGAAGTTCCAAATGTCAGTAACAACCTTCGGCAATATTGTGTATAGGCTGTGAGATTGTTATGAACAAAAAAGGGCAAAAGTCTTATTTGCACCTTTTTAACAAGAGAGCGGCTGATTAGCGGCAGTATTACACCATGAGGAATACACAGTAAAACCCTTACTGTCCATTTTACCTGGCAACAGTGACTCTGATTGATCAGAGGTCATGGCAAATGCCAAAGCACTGCTTTATATAGCTGGGTGACAATGTCTTACACAATGAGTCACAAACATCTTTAATAGGTGAGCCATATCCCATAATTCTTTCAAGGTTCAGCATTAACTGAGTCACTCCTCCACTCATCTACAGTATATCTCATCCTCATGACTGGATACATGAAATCTCTAGGATTCACTAGTATCCGTTTCTCAGAAAGAAAAGGCTGGCCTGACATTTTATTGAAGCTGTATATTTCAAACCTGGACAGAAGAGCCTGTTATTAGCTAGTTAATAATGTGTTTAGTGCTGTTGCTTTACTGTGTTTCTTCTCTACGGGCTAACGTGTCCTGCCTTAACCTTGACCTGCGTGCTGAATCAATGTGTGCAACAAAGGATATTTTTAGTCAGATTTGGACAGCCAGATTGAAATCAGTTGTGTGTGACATAATTATCAAAGATTTAAATGATCAAACACATCTGCGATCACCCATCGCACAGTTCCTGATACGGGATTAAATTTAGTGCAGCCCTTAGGGTGGAAACCTCTCTGTAAGCCCTGCCGAGACCCACAAAAACAATATTGCTGATCCTCCAGACTTCACACTCCCACACAATGCACCACTAAGCTGCAGAGAGTGTTGAGTATAACTGCAGCACTTTTTGCTGTGCAATAGATTAGTGCATGCACAATTAAAATGGGTCATTCCAGCAGGCACTGCCAGTAGAGGTATTTTTATTGTTGGGAGTATCCTATTGGATTAGCCCCATGTTAT
Organism: Pterophyllum scalare; assembly: GCA_024447675.2. Classification (NCBI taxonomy): domain Eukaryota; kingdom Metazoa; phylum Chordata; class Actinopteri; order Cichliformes; family Cichlidae; genus Pterophyllum; species Pterophyllum scalare. The sequence continues at coordinate 16,195 of JAMQGT020007200.1, forward strand.
GTCCTCCCTGCTGCATTTTTTCCTACAGAATAAAGGCCGAACTCAGTAGGATATAAAACTCTTTGATAGTGCGGCGTTTAGTGGCCTATTAACTTGGCTAATCATGGAAAAACACAGAAACTTTTGTCTGGTGTGTGTGTGTGTGGTAGAGTCAGAACATGGGCAGTTTCAGGGATTTAGCATCAAGAATAGACAGTTTTGCATATACTCTACAATACACTTGTACATGTCTTCCACCATTGGTGTGTTCATTGGGTTTTGGGGAGGAGTCATTATAGCTAATCCCTGTAAAAGCCACATTCATGCCTCCTCCATGCTCAGAGTGCCCTAATGTGATAAACCTGTGGCTTATCATCACCTCAGAAACTTAAAGCTCTCAGAGCTCTGTCGAGGGCTGTCAAAAGATGACTGGACGGAGCACAGGCCTGAATCAAGTTGCTGCCCAAATCATTTGTTGCTGGGGGGGCTGCGCCTATCAGTGGCACCCTGTCAAATGGCTGAAATGAGAGAATGCGGAAGTGAAAGAAAACAAACCAAGGCGAGACAAGTTGAGGTTGGCAGCTGTCCGTTCCTTAATCTGATCATTTGAATTCAAAGCTGTCACTGATCTGATTGCTGGTGTGCAGCTACAGTGTCAACGTGATATTCCATGACTGCTAGGCTTTACAAGGAGTTGTCAAAAGAACACAGAGGTGGCATACATACACACTCGCTTCCTGACTTAGTTGCTGGTGTGTACCGTGCTGTTCTGCGTTGCTTTATTGTCTGTGTCATTCAGACTCGAATCCTTAATATTGAAAATTGAAATACAGAAAAGAGATCATGTTACACCAGTGCTTCACACCATGACGTTTCCAGTGGCAGAGTAAAAATAGAGCAGCAACCTTGTAAAAAAGTCAGTGGTTGCCTAGTGGTTGCATTGATGAGCGCAACTTGTCTGTGACGTGTTTTATTTGCAATAGGGGACTCAACTCAGCTGTTTGCCAACTGGTTGTAGTCTGCTCATATGGCTATATGAACGCAAGGTTGTCAAGAGCCTATGTCGCTTTGCGCCTAAATTGCCATCCTGCAGCAGCTGCATCAACGTTTGTGGAGGAATTTCTGTTTCAGGTCTTAGATGAAGACGGCAACTGACTGTCAGTTGTCCCAGGCATAGCACCCATCTTCAAAGCAGCCATTTCATGATTGGAATTTCATTACACTAGGTCACAATAATTTTCACCATCACTGTTTCCCTGAACTATTCAGACTATTTAAAAGGTTGGCTTGAACAGGAAGGGGAATGACCACAGCAGAGTTCACCAAGGACATGAGGAAGTGCAAAGAACAACAAAGATCAAAGAACCTCGGGCAAGAAGCACAAACAATGGTTGACACGAAAAGTTTCGTTTTAGTCCACCATAAAGAAGTTATTTATACACAATAACCCTGTCAACAGCAGGCTGAACATGGACAGAATAGTCTACATTAGCGGCTGTTCCACATGGCCTCTACGACATACATGCATCTGCAAAGATATAACCAATGATATACCAAGCAGGATCTTGTTCTTATTGGGCCAAAATGCCTTGTTTCAGGTTCATGAAGCCATCTCTAATATTATTTAAACTAATAAAAGATACCGGCACAGCAAATTCTGTGTTACAGCTTTTTGAAAATGAAAAATTGATTACAACCCCCCGCGCTGAGTCCAAGAACTCTATCAAGAGGGAAATTAGTGTCAAAGTGTACTGATTTTTTTTTTGCTACTAGAACTGAGGGAATGCCAGTTATTGCCATGTCTATATTTCACAGCTCCATATAATGAACATAGCCATACACAGAGTTTAATCTGTGAAGTGTTGAGACCTGGTGTAGAATGTACAGAGGCAGTCAGAGAGCCTATTGGTCTGGAAGGCTGCTGACAGACAGATTGATGTTGTGCTCGCTCCTTTGAGAGATGATGAATGACTTTCTGTGGTGCTTAGAGTTGCCAGCTCCCTCCAGCAGGAGAAATCTTGGCCCTAGAGAGTGGAATATAGATTCTGGTGGCAAAAGCGGAAGAGTGGTGGTGCCAAACAAGCTGACGTTCAAGATGGTTTAGGTTGCACTTGGAGCATAATGAGGTTATGAAGCCCTCAGTTTAATATAACACTGGAAAATCCTCTCATAAAATTTTAAGGCAGTGGATAAACTTCCCTTATTTTGTGTGTTTTGAGCTCACTGTATCAAAAATAGTAAATGTCCTGTCTTTCATAGTATATCTCAGCAGTGTTTAAACATGGAAACATTCTCTTTTTGTTTGGAGAAACTGACAAATCATTTCAGCTAAATGAATTGAATTAAATCTTAACCAATTAACACGCTGAACTGCAAAGTTATTATTTTCACAACTAACAGTAGTTGTCTAAATAACATTGTTGCTGATGTTAGATTGCTAATATTACATCTTTGGTTAGGACTATGAGGATATACTCACCAGCCACTTTATTAGGTACACGTTCCAGGTTTGATCCCCTTTTGCCTTCAGAGTTGTCTTGAGTCTTCTGTTTAAATTTGAGCAGGTTGTCTTGACCGTGTCTATGTGCCTAAATGCTTCGGGTTGCTACCAAGTGATGGCTGATCAGATACATTAACGGGGAGTTGAACAGGTGTACCTAATAAATTGACCCATGAATCCGCATGTTTTAGCTTAAGTGCGGCCTCTAAAAAACACAATTATAACTCCATTAAAACATACAAGCACTTTCATTTATGTGATTAAAGATCGACACACAAACACACGCGGATTGAAATCGGCTGAGTTTGTGTGTGGGTGGAAATTGTCTGCTTGTGCATTTTTTTTCTTTGGGTGGCAAACATCAGTATCGGGGGGGGGACATGCAGTAGCTTTACTTATCAGCTGCTGACAGCATGCCTTGTCTTTACTTGTCAGCGGTCACACTTAGCCACAACTCTGCTAATTCAACCCTGCAGCATTTTCTATATGTTTTGATAACTGCGTTTATCCATGGAGAGCTTTTAATATGCAAACCTCGCACAAAAGCAGCTGGAGTGCAGATTATAATGTAGGGGACCTTGTCTCAGTCAAATGCCGTGGAACCCTGCGATGTTAGGTTGATTAGCAGCGTGGATTGGCATGCTGTTGATGGTGGCTTTGTAGGTCAGACAAATTAAATCTGAGGTTTTTCCACTTAGATACTGTAGTGCCTACACACAGTTTTAACAGCAGGCCACATGCCACCAGTAAAGTGCATGTCAAGGAAGCCTGACAGGACTTCATTAAGCGAATTTGACTGTTTCATACTGTTATAAATGACAATAAAGGGAATTACTGTCAGGCTGGCTTTTTAGAGTCCACTCTGCTCTTTCTAGAAGATAAAGTACCTTTATAGAAATTTCAAAAAGCTGTCATGTTAATTTGTGCATTTTTTTCTTCTTTTAAGAAGGAGTTTCTTGTGCACTCTGCGAACCTCTTTGGCCTCCTCTTTAGGCGGCATTACCTGAGGTCTGTGTCTGTCTGGTGTAAAACCAGCACATTAGGCCCTCTGTCATCGAGGAGATGGATGGACAGTGGCTTCTCAGCTGGTGCTTCGATAGCGCTCAAGTTTCATGGGCAGCTCTTTCAACAGGGGAGACATGCCAGCAGCAGGGAGGATGGATGGAGAGGTTGGATGTTGGGGGGAGTGTGGATTAATGAAGGGCATCTGGTGACGGATGGGGCGACATCAGTAGACGGCTGTTTCAATTTCAGCCTCCCACTCTACATCCAGCCTATATTATTCATCGGCCGGAGTACAGAAACTCTGTTGATGCTCAATTTAAAGTAATTACTGCCTTTTTTCCTTTTTTTTTTATGTGCCCCCCTTTTTTAAATTCCTTTTTTCTACTCGAGTCTTTCTTCCTATTTGGCTAGTCAACTATTTAAAAGTAACATCATGCAAATTGTCATATGTAAAATTGGCCTTTTTATTTTATTATTACATTTTTAGCTTCAAAGTGCCTGTTTTTCAATGTTGGCAGGCTGAAATGTAACCAGACACAAGAGCCTCACACTCAAGTTAACAAGTCCCATGATGCCGGGTCATAAATTGTGGCCACCATTCCCTCCAGGTCCTCTGCCTTGCCCTCTCCCTTATTCATCCTATCCAACCTCCCCAGTGGGACCATTATAATGAGTATGTTAGTATGTGTTTGTGTCCTCACTATTCTCTGAAGTGGGGGTGGGGGGGGGGCTTGTAGAGGAGAAACCATGAGGAGCAGAAGAGGGAGAGGAAAAGGCTTTAGATGAAAGATGAGGAGGAACGGAGCTATGAGGAGAGGGAATCAGAGGAGAAGTGGGGGGGGAGGCACAAGGAGTACATTAACTATTTATGGGAATTCTCCGATGGCTAATGGGAATTACATCTGTTTTAATTATTGATGGCCTAACCGTCTGTCTTTAAAATAATCTCCTCTGGGGACTGAACTGCCTGACAGATCCTATTGTTGTTGTTTATGTATGATATGGAAGCATATGTAGATTGCATTCCGCTAATAATGGTTGGTTGTGAGTAATGGCCCCTAAATTAATTTTTTTTTTTTCCTGTTGGTTCTTTTAATTTTAACTACTTAATTTAATTATGCTTTTGCGTGGAGAGACTTAATATAAAATATAGAAACACAATCTCTTTTTCTACAATTGATGCTTTTGTGTGTCCTGCCTGAGGCTTGTGTAGAAAGCAAGCTTGTAATGGTAATCTAATCTTGGTTTTCACAGGCAAAGTATGACCATTGGCAGATGTTATAAACTGGAAATAGCGCAATGTCTAGAAGGACCGCTCTTTGGAAATCGAACCAGTGCACCTGCATATCTAAGTTAAGAGTTTCCTTAAAAAGAAGGTCTTTATCTTTCAGGGGAACGGATTTTATGTTTGCTCAAGCTTGGCCGCCTTGAGTTTCTGCGTTTTTCTCTTGCCAGTCATCTCTTGAGTCTTGTTCTGCTCAGATTTGTTGCCAACTGGCCCTTAGTCAGCTCTACTGTGAGAAGGTATTGGTGTAACAGATGGCACTGGATAAGCCTGAGGTAATGTCAGAAAACAGAGGTCCTGGCTTTGCTGCAAGTCAGATGAAGATTAGTTTCACTCAAGATGAACTCTGGTGTGCGTATGTGTATTTGTATCATATTTCTGTGCAAAGGGTCTCACTCCTGCTACAAATATTACTCCATAATCTCACTGTATTTACAGATAAGTGAACTTTCTCTATGTTTGTCTAATGGGCACTCAGAGAGTTGCTACTGAAAGACATATAGTAGTCTTAAGCCGTTATCAGCACTTTCCTTGTGCTAGCCATCGTTAAAATCACCACCGCAGCACGCATTGATCACCTGTCACTGCTGGGCTCGTCTGACTCGGGGAATCCCATAAGAGCCATCAAAAGGCATCAGATTTTATATTAAACTTTAAAACTGTTCCAGGGTGTCCTGAGCTGTCCGGCCACGTCTATGTTCAAATGTGATGATGCATGGTAGCACTTTCTTCTTGCCAAAGATGCTGAATTACAGTCTGGCCTTTTCTAGATGACGCCGCTGATTAATGGACGCTATTAAAACCCGTCTGCTCAACGTGCTTCGTAGGGGGAGGCAGCAGAGACGAGGATTGGGGATGGGCAAGGGCTCATCCTCCCTCTAATGGATGGTCTCAGAAATGGTCCTTACCACATGTGTCATACAGCATCAGAAGATGTATTGATGTGCTAAAGGGGAGGGTTGGTAGGACGGTTATAGCTGGCTGCATCAAGAAGCAAGGAAGTCGGGATAGGAAAGAAAGCATGTCAAATATAAGGATCAAATTCTGAAATTCCTCTGCTCAGAAATACAAAAAAAAAGGATAATGGCAGACCCAGAGTGACAGTCGTTAAACTCAGCAAGGCAGTGAAGTGAAATATGCTAATCAACCAAGTGACAATTACTAATAGGGTGACGAGGGGATCTAAATGAATCGTAGTGGTCCAGTACCTCGCGCTGAGGTGTTATCTTACTAACAGTGCATTATCATCCTCATTAGAGCATGTCCCATGGTTAATTATTGATCAGCTACGCAGAGATAAGTCGCTCACCAAAGGCCACATGCTGGGCTTTGAGGCTCAACACTTCTCCCTGCTGGGCACTGACACACGCATGCAAACACATGCGCACACACCTGTTTAAAAAAAACTGTTAATCGTGGTTTACTCTCACACCCATCTGTGTTGGTCCCAGTGTTAATGTACATTTAATATGTTTACTAAGCACCCCTCGCTTTTTAGTTTAATAGAATGCTGAACTCTGGAGACGGTGACACTCACAACAATTAAGGTCAGACGTGTTAGAAGAAGAAAAATGGCGGGAAGCTTTCCTCAATTAAATGACGAATTTCTTTCTTCCGCCGATGTCGCTCCAGTATGAAATGTGTAAAACACAACATCCAACTCTGCCAATTGTTCATCTTATGTTTCCATTAAATATATAACAGCCGTGACTTGTTTTCAAACCTTGCCTGTGTTAGTGAATCATCACTGGGATTACCTTTGTCCTGGAATTGTCAGTGTCATTGCTTCCTTACTTACCTAATTCTGCATCTTGGTGTTTATGAGGGGTGGGGGGCGTGTTGCTCTCCAGCATGTAGTTTTTCTAGGGCTGCACTCAGCCAAAGGAAATCTTGATCAACTGAAATCATACATGCTTCTCAACTAATTGTGACATTGGAAGAAAAACTATCTGCACATTATCTCTTAACACTAAATTGGCACAGCATTGAGTGCAATTTATGTGCAACCGTATTAACCTAGATTAATTATAATTATAGCGTGCCCCTGCCATATTCGCATGATTTCTGAAAATAGAATAGCAACTTGGCAATGCAGGCACAAGAACTAAGGTGGTCAAAACACGCCACTTTTCCACTGGTAGTCTCCGCCTGCTGCCAAATAGATCGATCCCGGCAGGCTATTGATGTAGCTCTTTCCTCCTCATGAAAAAAGTACAGGATTTCTGCTCATGCTGGAAAGCAACATTTTTAAGTTAAATGAAGAGTCCAGATATCGGGGCTGATACTGACCCTGCTGTCAGGTCAGGGCACCCCTTTTGGAAAAAATATATGAGCCAATATGTTTCTTCAGTGCTGTAGAAATATCACTTGCAATCTTAGACCTGCCCGTTATGGTGTGTGGAGATGCGGTCACATACAATAAGTACTAACAGTGAGATGAGGTCAAAGTCTTTTGAGCCATTTGCTCTCTGGACAGGCAGATAGCAAGGCATGGAACATGATGAATCCACCTAGTCTCAAGGTAATTTACAATGGCTTTGTGCCCTGCCATTTGTTTCCCAGTGTTTACATTGGATTTCCTTCACTCTATATTTGACAAATAGGCATTCATATCTAGTTGTATTGTGTCATGATTGAAAGAGCAGACTCAAGGTTATAAAAGGATCCTTGTCCTTTATGGTATAATAAAGGCAAAGCCATTTTATTAGTGCTTAATAAATGCACAAAGGTTTGGAGTATCCTTGTCCTCAGCTTGAATATGTCTTCTGCTATACTAAGGAACATGTTTTATATTGGTTTTTATAGTTTTAGTTATTAAGTAGCATATTAAGCCAGCCCCAAGTGTAAATATCAATAAGCTACCTTATGAAGTATATTGTGACAATATGAATTGTTGTTGGGTTTTTTTTCTCCTCCCCTGAAGCAATCTAAGGGAGCATTTCCTTTAGTATTGTTTGATATAATTGAGTGTGTAGTCATTGATTTTCTTGTCTCTCCCTTCTTGCAGGTAAGTGGATGGGTTTTGCCGCGAGGGGTCCAAAGGGGCTGTGGGGTGGTAAGTGTGGAATCATTTTGAACACAGAATCATTTCTCAGCACAGGACCCGTTCCTCCCTGCATTCAAACATGCTGAATGAACAGCTGCTCACCTACAAGCCATGTTTTTACTTTAAGCCATCCTCTGGACCACCGTCCGTTTGGAGTATAACATGAGCAAACCCCTTGTGCATATAGATTTTTTTTTTTTTAAAGTAAAATGCAGAATTGATTAGCTGTACCTTAAGAAAGTTTGCCATGCAGCACAGACAAAAAGCAACCAAAGAGGCCAGTGTAGCAGATAACAAAAGTCGAGATGGTAAAACACACACATCCCACAAATGTGAGAATATCACACTGTGGACACATCTCCACACAAGTGCGTGGCATCCACCACACAGCACATGCACGTCAATGTTTTAAAGCTTCAATCCCTTTTTGATCAAAGACAGTGTGGGACTCGGAGCTGTGGAATTAATTATTTGTTACTTTATGCTGAGAGGAAATTTCTGAGGCATCATTTGCCTCTGAGTTCAGTATATTTGTTTCTTGTAGCGCATGAGTGTTACTTCATTTCCCTGCGCACAAGGTCTGACAATAATTTCAGATTAGCTTCAGAGACGTCAGTTTGTTGGAAATTCAGTGGCTCGGTTGCCAGCACAACATTCAGAATCACTTTATTGGTAAATATTATAACTATTTCTCTAGCAGCAGCTTCTTTCATCAATTATCCAATAACGACCTAATCATCTTCAGAGTTTTTTTTTTTAAAACTAGTAATGTGCGGCGTGTTAATTGTTTTCGAATGAAGGTCAGGATAATAGTTACAGAGGATGATACTGAGGATGATAATAGATACAGATGGTTTTGCACACTGAGAATGCAGCTAATTCAGTAGCACAGCATCAGGATTTCAGTTTGAGCGCCGGGGGAGTATCGTTTCATTTTAGTAATTGACCTTTTTTAATTGATTTCTTCCCCCGATGCACAGGTGTTGTAAATATCAAGATGTTCGGAGAAACGGTTAACCTTCACGTGGCGCGATTTACATATTTTAATCATCTCCATCGATTAAAAGTACCCCATTTGTCATGAGCTGAAACTTTTTTTTTTTAATACAATTTTAATTTCTGACATCTCTCATGTCTCAGTGTTTGAGTTAATTGTTTTGCTGATTACTTCAAATAAATCAACAAAAGTCTGGGTGTTAAAATTGCTGAGCTGTTGCGCCGTTCCCTTAACGTTAACCTCAGATCTCAGCAGTTAATAATCTGTTACTGCTTTCCAAAACCTAAGCCATAAATATCCACGCACAGCCTCTCTCTGTCGTCTTCTGACAAGTGCCCCGAGACAATTGAGATTGTTAATCACTTGTCAGTAATCTTATTTGGCACATACTTTCACACATGGCATGTACAACTCCATTTCCAAAAAGGTTTGCATGCTGTGTGAAATGCAAATAAAAACAGAAAGCAATTATTTGCAAATGATTTAAACCATATATCTCATTGAAAACAGGACATAGACAACATATTGAATGCTTTATGGGCTCATTTTGACTTTGATGGTGGCAACGCGTAATCATTGGGATGGGGTTAATCAAAGGCCTTTCAAAAGAAAAGTGATAAAGGAGGGATAACCACTCTGTTAAGAATGAGTCAGCAGATGGTTTAGCAAATTAAGAATGATGTTTCTAAATATAAAACTGCTACAAATTTGTGGATTTCCTCATTATAAGCAGACTCCATTTGATACTTGATAACTCCATGGGTTATATAGAAAGTCATTATCAGTCAACATAGTTCATTACTGCAACAACTGGAAGGCAAAACTCTGTCGTGCCAAAAAAAACAGTTAAAAAGATCTGGATCTGTGCCACCTTCTCCAGCCCTTTTCTGTCCTTTCAGATGTCTTGAGATGAACTGTCCAGGGGGGGGGGGTGTAGTTCAGCGTCCAGAACAAAAAAAAAGCCATGTGTCCCAAATTTCGCTCCTCCTCTGACAGAGCGCAGCAGTGCATCAGGTGTCTCTGCAAAACCCCGTAGTCAAAAAGTCACACTCTTACCCCTGTTAGAAATCATTTCATCTTTAAAGTTAAAACACTGAAACCTTTTAATCTCTTTTTTTTCCCCTTGACCCATAGTCCTCATATTTTGCTGCGTTATGTCACGCGATCCACTGTAGGGCCAGTATTTGCCAGGAAAATTTTTTTAAAAAACGCTTTACGAATGAGTGTCTGCAAAACCTGTGGTGACGAAAAACCTAATCAGGATTCAAAGAGCACACAGAGCCACATGTTTGACAATAAACCCCTGAAATCTCAAAGCGTGGCAGCGAGGAATGTGTGCCAGAGTGAATGTATCGTATTCAGATGGCTTGTAGCTGACACGAGAGTTTGCTAAGCCTCTTAAGCCAACCTTCCACCAGGACTGTGTGGTGATGACATTATCTATGTCAGGAAGCTGCACAGCGCTGCAATCAGGGTTCACTACATTGTCCATTTTCAGTAATGCGCTCCTCATCCGGTAGCAGTGATCTTGCATTTGCTTCTTTTTAAGGTGAGACACTGAGATGCTGGGCTGTTTTGGTTCGGCAACATGCTTTCTTTGAGACAGTTGCAAAGAAAATGTCCAAAATATTCTGTACATTTATGCAAATTAAGGTATGTTTAAGGAGGTAATACTTGATTTGCATGTATAAAAATAACATTTCAGAAAACACAAAATAATGTCTTTTTTAAAAAAAAATTATTTCCTACATTAGTTTTCCTCATACTCTAACCCAGAAATCTCACAGTAGTACTTACATCCACCAAATGTTGTAATTTTACTCATGTGTATATTTTATTAAACTTTTACAGATAATAGGTTATAGAACTCATTCCAAACCTGATTCAAGAATGGTTCATTCTTACAAAAAAACAACAACAAAAAAAACATGGAAAACTTGATTATTTTTCATCATTGTTCACACTATTAGGACATGAACAAAGATTTCTAAAATACCCTCTAAGAAAAACCTGCCAGGAAATAAAACAAGAATTTTGAACCTGGCGTTATCTAATGTTACCATTTCTGCCCATATTTACACAGATGCCTCATTTGCATGCTTTTTTTTTTTAAACCCTATTTACCTGTAGTGTCTCCTTAAGCATGCGATCTGTGATTCAATATTGCATTTAAATCATCAGTCTGCTCTTCATTCTTTCCAGGTTTCGCATAATTGCCAAGGCACAGGTGTGTCTTTGTGTATTTATTTGCATGTAATGCATGCGCCCACATCTATTAATCCATGTCAGGACTCAACCCAATCATGTTAGTCACAGGCAGCTTTCACTTAAACTAAGGAATGGTACTGGGAGATCGCAGCAAACCATAGTAGCCGTTTATTGTTCAGTGGTTTCCAAACCATGGTTTTGGTATCCTTATCAAAGCTTTTCAGTCGCTGTGAGGCTCGACTGGTATTTTCTGTTCCCCCACAGACCCGCAGCTAATAGATCCACTATCTGTTTGGTAAAACTGTCAAATGTGACTAATTAACTCTTTGCTATGCAGTCGATCATAACACATTCCGGTTAGGAACAAAGAACGAGGGCTACAAATCATGCAGAAGCAACCATGTAATATGGTTTGGGACTCTTGTCATTTAGCACTGGAAAAAAAACAAAAACATGTGATCATCAGCAGAGGAAGAAGATCTAAAGAAAAAGAATATTTGATGTGACTTAAGTGAAACCACCACAACAACCACATAAGCATTTGCATATCTTACACCTGTCCAAACTGCCACAACTGTCGAGATCAAATGAGGCACAGTGGTGTTGGAATGTAAATATTAAAATAGGGAGGACCTAGAGGCCTTCTCTAGATGAAGAGGATGACAGAGAAAGAGGTATTTGTGCCTCGTTGAAAATCTTGCCGATAAGCATCTTTTGTTATGGTAATTAGATGACGAGGTGGATGACAGCCATTGGTTGTGGCAGTGTAGAGTGCTCTTTAAGAGCCAATGGCTTTTGTTATCGGTGGCTGGCAGCTGGAAAACCCATAAAGAAATGAAAGCCTACAAGAGGCACTGGGCCCTGAAACAGATTTTATGTGGGACTCATTTTGCCAGCTAGAGTGAAAGAAGAGAGAGAGATGCGGTTGTCTGCAAAATGGGCTCAAGAGCACCACTAAATTTCCTGAGGAGAAATGGTAGTCATTATTAGTACCTCGTTCAGAGTGTGGATCATCCGTTTTTGAATGCTATTTCTGGCTTGATCCTGGATATCTAAGGGTTTACTGCTACATTTAATATGTTTTTTATTAAAGCGCTGGACAAAGTAATGATGTTTTTGCTATATTTAGTGCCTCTTTTCAGTTAATGTAAACTGGTAGATCTCTGTGGGGCCTCATAAGGCTGTGTATTCATTTCTCAGCTGTAAGTAGGCACTGTGTTACTCCAGTGCTGTTTGTATTTATTTAGCTCTGTCTGCTGACTGTTTTAGCACTCAAAGACTTTACAGATTATTTTACTCTATACACTTGTGACTTAGGAAAATGTGTGCGTATATTTATGCACTGTATGCATTGTGTATATGGTATGTGCTCTTGTTTTGTGCAGATGGGTTATTGCGCTGCTTGAAAATAGCTTCATTTACAATATAATGCAATAACAGCCCTGCTTTTGGCATATACAGACTGAAAGCTATTGTAGCCATATATTAACTGAGTACTGAAATTAAAATGGTGCATTTTTTTAAAAATTGTCTGCTGCTGCTGCTGTGTCTTAGTAATTTTTCCCCCTCCTTTGTCCTCCACACTAGTGATAAGGGGTGTGTCTCTCTCCTGATTCACAGGACAGCAGCATTGCTAATAACTTCTGGAATCAACTACTATTCCTGGCAATCACAGATCCCAAGTCTGATCAATAGGACAGGCAGAGACAGCAGGCTGCCATCCAGCCCAGCCCTGATAGCTGCTATTAAGAGTCCCCTTAACCACTAATACCGGAGCCACATACCATCTGTGTGGTTTCTTCCTCCCATAATTCAGACAGATGACTAATAGAGCTGTAATTATGACCCCCAAACTGAAGTTTGTTTATTTCTCCAGAGAAGTTCAAGGTTTGCGTGGTTGTTTGTAATAAGTTGCAGGGATTCTCTCGCTCTCTTTCTCTCCATCTATACGAGCAATGATATAAATATTTTTTTTGTGTGTGTGCGTGCGTTTTTGAGCCAGTTGTTTTTGTGCAAACTCTTCGATTTTAAACGAAGCGTCAAAAGCAATGTTGCTGCCCACGGTGTCTAGAGAGCTCCCATATGTCCCGTCACAGAGGTCATTAGAGTTCAGTCACTTCCAAGGGAAGCTTTGCTTACAGATACGAATAGATTGCCAACTCGCAGTGCTTCCTAGTGAGCTCAAGAAATCAATATCACAAAGTCTTACCACATTTAACAAAAAAGTAGCTTGTACTTGAGATCCTTCTGGCCAGGCCTGACTTAAACTGTTGTTGCATAATCCATGTATGGTTCTGCTAGAATGCCAGAAAGCAGTCTGACTGAAGAGGGGCAGCAATCAACGATGATCCATTTTCATATACCGAGATCAGCCATAGGAAGGAAGCCTGCGGAATTTTATGCTTGGAGCAGTGTGTAAAATATACGCTGAGTAACCTTGTATGTGTAGATTTGACCTTTTATTGGCTTGAGTGCCCAAACCCAGGCCAAGACATGCGTCACCTTTGTTATAAACCTTAGAAGTAGAATTAAAGCAACATAACGTGTACCGAATAAACACTGGATAAAAGGAGAGGCAATAAACAATTTTATTAACAAATTTGGGCATATATTTAGTCTGTTTTCTGTGATTTGTTTATCCAACCTTGGATTAAAGCATATATGATGCTGGTATTTGGTTTTTGAAATTTAGATGATTAAACAGGATCGCAGTCCATCTTTATACTCTTTCTTTTTCAGGCTCTAATAGTCAAGACTGACCTGTACTACTTGTGGGTGTAGAATAGACTTCACTTTGTTATCCTGCTGTTGGTTTACTTAAATGCACAATTTTAATTTCAGACTTCCATCCCTCTTTATTCTATTTATGTGCTGGAGGGGAAGAAAATCAGTGTAAAGTTGAAGCAGTGCAGGAATTTATTCTAATACCTAAGTAAATACTATACATCTGATTACAAAGGGGATTTAGCTCAAATTTAGTAAAAGGACTTAGATTAAAGCCCTCTTCGGCCCATAGCTGAGCCTTATTGATGGATCATTCTCGAGAGAGAGGTAGAGGGGATCAATAGGCAAACGGCATCATTGATCCTGGCTGCTTTGAAGTCATGTCTCTCCCAGTCAGAGATCTCCATCTCTCAGATCCCTGCTGTCCCTTGCTGCTTTGTCTGGTTAATGGTTGCCATAAAACAGCAAGGCTGTTTGTAGAATATGTGGCGGTGTGTAAGGAGACAGCAGCCAATCCATTTTATATTTCTTTTGATCAATATGTGTAAGTGTTGATTTAATTGTGCATTTCTCTCCTTTTTAAAATATCAAAAAGGGATGAAGTTATTGATACAATGATATCCATAGTACAGAGCAGATGTCCAGAACTGTGTCCATGATTGCAGGATTTGGGCTCAGTGATGAAGTATCAAGTCCTAAAATCCTTCATTTTCACCGCATTAACATGTCCCAGATGTGCAAACGGTGCTCTGGGTAAAATCTCACCAGTGACATCACCACAGTGGTCCAGACAGACAGAGGCATTCGTCCGATGAACAGGCAACCATACTATTATGTGGTTCTCTGCAGGACTTTGCTGTCTCTCTTAAAACTATTTGTAACAGAGAGAGAATCAATTTACTCGAGGTGTGGAAATCCAATTTTTCCAACATGGGCTACAGATAGTGATCGTTTGTCTTAGAAAAATGCAACAAAGCAAACATGACTGTTTCTTTTTTAAAATAATATTTGTTTCACTAAAATCCATCCCTTCAGTTTTGTCTTTTTTTCCTCTTCTTTTTTTTTTTTATAAATACAAAACCCTATCCCTCTGCCTGCCACAATGTGCTTGCATAAGCAGTTTTCACAGCCCCCAATAATGTGAGCGTTCTCACTGGTGAACATAATGAAAGACTTTGGGAACTCTTGTCTTTTACAACAGTGGAGTATAATGGAGAAGACACGTTTGGATTGTCTAAATTTAGCTTGACTGTAGAATTAACAACAGACCATCTTGTGATGGATGCCACTCCGTTCTCTGACTACACCATCTTTAAAACTACAACCCCAATTCCATACAAATGAGGCAGCTGTGTAAAATGTAAATAAAATCTCATAAATCCATAAAACACAGAAAATATATCAAATTCTTAAATTGAGACATTTTACTGTTTCATTTTGAATTTGATGGCAGCAGCACATCTCAGAAAACTTTGGATGGGGGCAACAAAAGGCTGGAAAAGCAAGTGTTACTAAAAAGAAACAGCTGGAGGAACATTTTGCAACTAATTAGGTTAATTGGTAATAGGCCAGTAACGTAAAAAGAACATCTTAAAGAGGCAGAGGGTCTCAGAAGTAAAGATTGGCAGAAGTTTACTAAACTGCCAAAAAAAAAAAAAAAGGTTACAAATTGTGGGACAATTTCTGAATATTTGTCAATGTAAAAAAGTCTGAATATCTCATCTGCAGTGTGTGATATCATCACACGATATCAGGAATCTGGAGAAATCTCTGTGCGCAAAATCAATATTGGATATCCATGAATTTTCATGCCATGATTTTGTGGGGTATGGGGGGTGGGGTGCATTAGTGCCTGCGGAATTGGCAGCTTGCACATCTGGAAATAGACCATCAAGGCTGAAAGGTGTGCACAGGTTTTAGTAAATCACTGCATTTTGTTTTTGATTTACATTTTACACACCACCCTTTTTTGGATTTTAGGTTGTAATATGTTTACATATGTGGCAGTGTTGTAGATCTGAAGGACTTGGGTGTTCTTTACTCATGTGTCAGACATACCTATGTTTGCACTTTACATATATTTTAGCCTGAACTGCACACCTGTAATGTTCTCTGACTGTATATTTTATAGTTAGAATGATTTTGTGATACACAGACATACAGACTGACAGGGGAAAAAGTGATACCAGCCATGCTGTCGAAGCTGATCACACAGCTATATTTTTAATGCAGTAGTAAATGCCTGTGGCTCCTATCGGCCATTCAGTCAGATACACAGGCCACAGACTGTTTACCCTGCTCCCCTCCGGGAGGCGCTACAGGTCCCTACGTTCTCGAACCAGCAGGTTCAGGAACAGCTTCTTCCCATCAGCTGTCACCCTGCTAAACTCTACACAGAGGTGACCCCCCCCCCAACTGACTGAACACCCCCCACACTAAAGACTAATTACACTCTGCTATATCTGTATATACATATTTATTTAACCTTATATTTAAAATCTTCATATCTAACAACTGTCCATATTGTAAATACATTAATCTTCTGTATATTTTATAGTTATTATATAGTATATTCAATCATTCCTGCAGTAATACAGTGTACATATATTTATATATATTTTAGCATATATTATATAGTATATTCAATTCACATCTGCACTGCCCATGTACATACCTTGCACTTTACTACTCTGCACTTTCTGGTTAGATGCTAAACTGCATTTCGTTGTTCGAGTACTTGTTACTGTGTTCAATGACAATAAAGTTGAATCTAATCTAATCAAATCTTTAAAAAAAAAACCAAGCACTGTAACAAGGTCCAAGAAGATGCAGGTGTAATACTTGTATTCTGGGTGTTTTCTAAAGACTCAGGGCCATATGCTGTATGTTGGATGTCATGGCTATATCAAACATTTGGAGTGCATCTTTGTGCTGTCATGTCTATTTTCTCCCCCTGCACATGCTGACAGTGAGAGAAGCCAAAACAGCCCTGAGCTCAGCTCATTAAGATAGCTCTGTACTATTCCCTGTCAGCCGCACTCTGCCAAGGTATGATGTTCATTTCCTCTGAGAAAGGAAGAGACAGCGTAGAAGTTAAAGAAATGTACTGTGGATTTCTAGAATGGGAAGGGAAACAGTAGACCTGACTAGAATAGATGAGTCAAAATAAAATCATAGTTTTGGGTGATAATATATGCCATGACACAATTATTACCAGCACTGACTTGTTTGTGTGTATTATACTGCAGTTCTTGTACTTTAATGTATTTCTAACTCCCCTTATGAATTATCTTTTTCCCATATGTAAACAGTATGTAGTAATACTTCTTACATGCATTTGTTTGAATTCAGCCTGTCGAGTTCCACAACACACAAGTCAAACTTAAATCGCAAAAGCAATGATCTATAAAGTGTGGCTTTATAAAGCAAAGTGAACCTACAAATCATTACACCCTCCACTAATCAAATTCTCACAGACAGCAGCCTTTCTATCAGTAGAATTGCTAAAGAATGTCCCCTGTTGCTTAGAATGAAGGTGCACACATTAATTTTGTTTGTTTTTGTGCAGATACAGGCATCTTTGTCTATAACCTTTCACAGTTTGAGCGCGTTTCATGGCCCCGACATTCTGCTTGTAGCAACTAACACCGGCAATCCCAGCCTGTAGGGAGTTGTTTGTTTGGAGGAGGCGGTCGATGGCCCAGATTGCCCAGTGAGGCTGTAATTACACCGAAATCTAAAATGGCAGCACTTGGAAAAGGATGAACTGGTCAATAAGTCGCACTCCAACCTTCCAGTGTGAACCCCATGCACACATCTGGTAATTTTCACCCCTTGGCACAATTAATACTTGCAGAGAGCAGACAGCAGCGATTGATTGTAGTGTTAACTGAAATATAAAGTTGTGTTAGAAATCAATGTGTTTGTCAGTGTCATGGCAATCGCTCATACTTCGTTGGCTGTTTATTTGAGGAGGAAGTTAATTGTGGATGGTGGTTGTGTAGTTTTAGTCCTGTGTGTATCTGTGTGGGGTAAAACTGAGATGAGAGAGGGCAATCAGAAAGGTTCAGTTCAACATGCCAATAGTACAACAGATGTGTCTGATTGCTGATGCAAGATTTTCAGTTTTTACACCAACTGTAATATTCAACATCAGTATTTTTGTTATGCCATGTTTTGTGTTTTCAGTAAAGACTAAAAACATGGAAGTTTGAGGAACATTTTCAGCCAATATTGAAATATTTGTGAATGTATTTATTTGTCAGTAGTATGTTACAAAAAATAGACAAAATACATATTATACAACAAATGGATGTAGCAACTATGTTAACCAGTGGGGACTAGTGTTTTAAGGCAAGCATTTAAGTGTTTGTCTATTTATTTTGTATTAGAAGTGACCAGAATTGGGTGAAAGGATGGAGTGTTCCAGCAAGTTTCCAGGGCCTGTTAATGCAAATATGTATTCAACCACATGGCAACAACTCCATGCAGTGCACGTGCTGCCTGGCTTAACAAGATCAGGTACTGGAGAAACCAGGACAAGTGGGCTAATGGAACAAGGCATACATGGACAAGGGCTGAGAACATGGAATTGATGGAATCCTACTTTGCGAGCCGACTAAATGAGAGAGGTTATCTGCACCACCTGTGGGAACTACGAATGAGTAGAAGACCAACATCCACACTGACCAAGATGCACCTGGTAGCTCAGTGCTATAACATGAATAGAAAAAAGCTACTATCAGAGCTGCAGATCCAGAGAATCTTCTGCACAGTGGGAACAATAGTGAGCAGTAGGGACATAATTAGCTGACCCGTGTAAAAGAAAGCAGTTTAACTAAACTAGATAATGCCCAGCCACCTGCAATGACAGATGCATCTACTGAGCTGAGGATGAAAATTGTGGCCAGACCCAAGGTAGCCACTCAGCCCCCAGCTCACTGACAAAGTCCCGTCAGGGGACATGTTGGCAGATGTGAACACGGGCTCTACTCACCATCCCCACTAGCAGTATCACCCAAACCGATAAGCTCTGCCACAGTAATCCTAGAAACACTTGGGTACAAAATCAAGGATGCATGGAATTCTCCCCCTATGGAAAAGAAGTTCAGAAGCCAAAATCAGGGAAGCTTCCTCTGCAAGTGTAATTCTTCAGACATATGCAGGTACACAGGTACATAGACACATTCAAACAAATCCACAAACATGTACTTGAACAGCTTCTTGATTGGCCTCACGTGGCTTCTCTGAGCACCAATTACTGCCACTCTGCATGATACTGCGTTTGTGTGCTGAACAGCAGATGCCAGTAAAACCAGGGCACTGATGTTACACTGGCCTCCCAAGCGCCCCCCCCCCCCCCCGTGCTCCTTCTCTTCTCACCACTGAAGACAACTGGGACAAAATCTGCCTCCCAGATACAAAAGTGGTCTGGTGAGATGGACCTTTTATTTTGCTCTCCTCTTTGAGATCTCACTCCTCTTTGAGACACCCCCCCCCCCGGATTCAGTCTCTTCTGCTTTCTGAAAATGAGATTTTTAATCTCAGTGAGTCTCCTATTGTGCTAAAGAATATAGGGGACATGTGTACATACCCTCCTCCAAAATGCTTTCATACCTCAAATCCAACTTTATTTTCAGTATTGTACTGTAAGCCTTCTGAGAATGTGAATGCACGCATTATGATTTTAATGAGTTTAGCACTCATCCGTTGCATGTACAGAGTCTCTGTGGTTTTTAACCTGCTTATTATTCATGAGGTCTTGGTAATTGTAATTATGCTTTGTTGCCTCCCAAATTTGATATTGCTATTGCTGTATGAAACAATGAATTCAGGCTTATACGATGTGGATGAGTTTTAAAAAAAAATTTAAAAAAATTAACAAGCTGCTATCAAAGCAGCATCTTCTGGGTTTCACTTTTCTCTAGCCCCAACCTTTACAAAACGCCTTTTTACCGAGGTCGACCTTGTCCTTGTATCTCGGTTACTTCACTGACACTGGCACATTGTTACAGGAGCACAGATGTCTGTTGAAAGAGCTGGAGGGCAAAAGCGAGGAAGCATCATAAAATGGAAAGGTTTATTTATTTATTTGCTTGTTTATTTTCTCTGTCACTGGCATGTTGTCTGGGAGGTGGGACAAGGCTGTGGCGGCCCCAGGGAGTGGATGAAGATTTTGTGGAGAAGAATGTTTGAATTCTACAGTGGTGTGGAGGCTGCCTTGTTTCTGACCTCTCTGGCACCCACCGTTTACCTCAAAGAAACAAAACAGAAGGTTTTTTTTGTGTGATTTAAAGATTAGCAACAGTAGAGGATCAACAAGAATCATAGAGAATCACAGTGCAACACATATAGTTGACAGAAATAAGCTGTAGTGTTCATACATTTCCTCTGTCAGCTGTCTAGTCCACTTCATCTACATATGTAAAGAAGGGTCTGTAAGAAATTAAGGAGCAGCAGATGGTAATGTCACCTGGAGTGTATGCATAATGACAGATGGCCACCTGTACTGGGTACTTCTCACAAAACAAGTTTCAGCTTTGTATTGTGTTACAGATTGGAGCTGTGAGTGAAACTGGCTAAAGCCACTCCAAAGTACTCTTTCTAGTTGCTAAGGACATTACTGAGCCAAATCTAGTAGAGCTGTTGATCAAATGCGCCTGCTGTGTAAAAACAGATACTTGAAAATCACTTCAGTCAGAAAGCCAAGGGATAATCCTTGTAAGGTGATGCTACACATAGAAGCTTCCAAACTTGTAGGCTTTGGAAATGTTATTAATTCCACAGTCATTACACGGCAGTGCATCAGTTAGTGCTTGCGTTTACATTTTCTGAGGGGGCATCTCCAGCAACCCAACGATTACTTTCTCTAATCTGTGGGATATAAATAAGACCGCCAGAGTCTTCTGCAGCTGTGTGAGAAAACACACATTTAGGCTTAAGTAGGCTATAACTTCAGTCCTAGCAAAACAAGGTTCTCTCTCAAAATAAAAACCCGTTCAGAAATCGTAAGTGCAGGCAGAGAATGCGAATATCTCATTGTTTGGAATATTTCCTAGATTTGCTTACTTTGGGATTAAAAAGAAAAAAGAGAGCAATGAGTTGAAATGATTCAGGACAAACTGTGTAAAATGTTGGCAAAACATTCACCATCCTGAAACAATAGACTGGCATCATAAATGAACTGACTGATAAAGATACAGATACAGTCTTTGTTTTTGTTTTTTGTTTTTGTTTTTTTCCCAGGGAAAAAGATGAACTTTTTCCAATGTGTGGCCTGCAGTTCTGTTTTGACATCTCAAATCAATACTCTCAGCATAATGTGTTGATGGGAGCATCTGCTGTAGCCTGTGAATATGTACATAAACTTAATTAAAGCTTTAAATAAAGCTATTAAATTCATACACTCTCCTCCCAAACTCACTGTGCCAACAAAAGAAGCTGCAGATTATATATATCCCTCTCTTCTCCCAGCCTCCCTTTATTGTCTCTTTCAAATAGGGGGAGAGGGGGATATGGGGGGGGGCGCTCACTCCTTAGAGAGCTGTCAACCATTGCCATCCATTATCTCTCTGGCTAGACTTGGATGGCTGAGCACTGTTAGCCTGTGGAGCACAGTGGGACTCGGGGTTAGCAGGGCTCCCAGTCAAGACGTTTCTCTTGCACCTCACGGGGCTCCCAGTGGATGGCACCACGCTGGTGAAAAGATCTAACCCGCCTTCTTTTTCACCTCTTTCAACCTCACGAACAGCAGTTTACACACTGCGGTTTGTGTCCTTTGCCACTGTTTATTAAACTGTAAAGTTGCGTTAAATTATGGTCCCGTTTTGGGATTTCTTTCCGTTCAACTGGGCTAAAGATGTCATTTTATCCAGAGACAATTATACTGTTCTCCATCAGTATTCAATACTGCTGAATATTACATCAGCTCTTTTGAGTTATGTTTATATTAAGTGTCAAAGGCTGTGCTCCTTCTGCACAGATCATTACGAATTCTGGGTCTAGGGTAAAGTTGTATTAGGTTAGATGCTGCTTGTGCTTAAATAGATTTGAACCCACGTATGTGTCACAGAACCAGAATCAATCATAACTTCTTTGCCTGTTTGCTTACACTGGAGTTTTTACCTGTGAGGCACCGTTCAGATAATAAAGCAGTCCTTTTTACCGACACCTATCATTTTCACTTTTAAATAAAACATTTGTAATCTTTATGGTTATTATGCCTCATTGTAATTACTGCACAGCCGAAATAATTTTCCATAGAAAACCCCTTCAGGATTTTAATGAAGTGAGTGGCACTCCTGGGAGTGAAAGACTGGATGGAGCAAGGAATGCATGATTAATCCTTAAAATGCCTCTGGAATGTACCTCCTTGGTCTTGATCCAGTTTTTGATCAAAGAAAAAGGAAAAACAGTCATCTTGTTCCAGCAGTATTATTGCCTTTGATATGATTAATCATTTAATGAAAGGGAAACCACATGTTTTAATTATACTGTTTTGGTAGAATTATGTTTATGACAGGGAAGCAAGTAATTAACACCTGAGAAAACTTGTTTAATATCAGGGTGAAATACTTTGCTTAACATTGCTAAAAGGCATCTGAGGTTTCAGAGCTCTTTTTCTGTTGCAAACTGTATTAAGCTGCATTTCCACTATTAATTACTTTTATATAAACTTTAAATTGTTTTCCCCCCACTAGCTTACGTTTCAGTTGAATGTTTTCATGTAGTCAGAATCACATTCATTAAAAAATGTACTCCAGTCTCAGGTTAGACTGGCTAAAGCAAGTGCAACCTCAACGTAAACTTACAATGCAATGTGAGTTAAAACTACCACTACTTGTTCGTCATCTCGGTTATTTTGGGATGGAAATCACTGATGCATTATCATCCATGCCCATCTATGATGGTAAGATATGGAGATGCATTAGTGTGCATGGTTAAGTTGCACATCTGCAGGACACCACTAATGTAATTTAGCGCCTTGAGGCGACTGTTTGTTGTGATTTGGCGCTATATAAATAAAATTGAATTGAATTGAATTAATGCTAAATGATGTTTTGTTGTTTGGCAACATCTTACTGAGATCAGCACGACCTTCCCTCATTTAGAGAAAAAAAAAAATCAAAGCATGAGATGTACCCGTTACCCCTACTGCAACATCATGATGCTGTAGCAAGAGTAAAGACGCTAAACTGGGGGAAAAAAACCAAACAGCAGCTTGTCACATTTATGATTGTTCTGGCATCAAATTCAAAACCCATTCATATTTTCAAAATACAGGAAAATTTCTCATTTGTCACAGCTGTGTGTGGCAAGGCAGGGAGGACCCCAAAGCAGGACGCAGGCAGGAGTGGATGTGTGCTCAACACTTTATTTACAGAACACAAAACTGCCGGATGCTGGGCAGGGCCAGCTTCACAAAACTAAACTTGAAAACCTTGAGAACTCGAAATACCAAAAGACTCGAAAACTGGAATACCTAGAGACTCGAAAACCGAAAACACACAGCGGCCATCAATAAGAACGGAAAGACAACAAGGACCCGAACCAAGAACAAAGGAAAACCAAGGGCTTAAAAACACACAAGGGGATTAGGGCAAGTGAGCACATCAGGGGACAACAGGTGAACCAAATGAACCTAACGATAAGGGGAGTAAAACCAAACACAAAGCACAGGGAACACGAGACTATCAAAATAAAACAGGAAGTGACTCAGGGGAACAGTGACGCAGACTAGACACGAGACAAGGAACAAAAACACACCAAAATCCCGCAACAAAAGAAAACCCAGAGAACAGACCATAAAAGGAAAAAAACCAAAATTGCAGGGTCCCCAAACCCCGGATCATGACATCAGTTTTAACATTTGAAACCCTCTTGTTTGTTTAAACGTTGCATTGCGTGTATTTAATTTTGATTTAATAAATAATTTAATTCGGTAAAAAAAATAAAATTGCACATTGCAATCAAGATTTAAAAATCTATCATTCTTTGTAATCACCTATTCCCTTTGGTCAGTGTTTTGGTAACATGTAGCATCGTCACTTTCGACAGTACTGTGTAGTCATCAGTATCTGCCCCCAAGATCAGAGCTTTGAACTGGGGATATTCATCACGAGTGCCACAACTTTAGATTGGAAGTATAGCAGTTGTGTTCAAATGTTTTTTACTGTCTCTTTGCTCAATATTTTAAATGGGTTAGCCAGAAAGTGATTCTCACATTAATTAATTACAGTTCAATCATAGTTGAGTTGTGTCACTAGTGTGTAACAGTTTTTATAGCATGTAGAAAATATAGAAACAGAGAACAAAAATTTCCAAAGATTTGTATAGTTTGATTTTTTTTTCTTCATATTTACTCAGCTGACATTGTCCCAGAATGCACTCCTTATTCACCTGAAAGTTTTTACAGCAGTCTGAACTGATAACTACACCACTGTCTGTGCACAAACTGCTTTCTTTCACAGAAAGAGAACGGCCTTTTAGACTGAGGCATTTGTTGCTTTCTATAATCATTTAAATGTTTTAATTATATATGCTTTAGTACTTAACAAATGTATGAGATCACCACCTGGTCTTAGGTTCATGCCACAGCTGCCCTAAATTAACAGTATTGCTAATTACTAAAAAAAAAAAAAAAAATTCTCTAGTGGTTAGTCCACCATGAGCTCTTTCATCGAAATGATATTTTTAATGCTAAAATATAATTATTGTTGTTATCCATGAATTTTCACATAAAAAAAGTAAAGCACATTAGTATTATTTTGATTAAGATGCCGTATCACAGTTATTTACTTCCTAAACAGAAAAATTAGTTTGAGGTTGAACATTATGCCTGATTCATTTCTGACTTCTCAAAGAAGGCCAGTGTGCTGAATGTAAAGGGTACATTCATGTTTTGGGTATAAAAACATGAATTCAGTTTTTGTTTTGCCAAATAAATAGCAATATAATGTTTGTTTTAAACAAGTTTTTGACAGGTTTCTAAAAATATGTTTTCTTTCTTTTTTTTCTCTTTTTTTTTATTAAAATGATGAAATCACTAGCAAACTAGAAGACACACACGGTCCCTCTCACACAAACACGTGGGGTGGTTTCTTTTTTGGGTTTCTTTTTTTTTTCCCCCACCCATCTTAACTCAAGTGCCATGCTTTGTGCTCATATTTACACCACAACCAGCTTGGTTAATTAATTTTTCTCCTTTTTTTTTTTTTGCTTCACTTGTGACTGGTTTATGTGAAATCTACGTAGTGTACACAGCTGTAATGTTCTGGCCAAGAAAGGAGCTGCTCAAATTTTTTGTTTTCAATACATTCTGAGGAGTTGTCAAAGCGAGATGGAAAAAAAATAAAAATTCATTACACTGACTTCAAAGTTTACTGTTGATCCTAACAATGGGTGCAGCTGCTGTAAATGCTGTTTACAATGTAGCAATTCCTTCTACCTATTTCAGATAAATTATGTAGAAAGCTGGGAAGGGTTGAATCACTATAATTGTGATATATTTTACACTCAGTTATTTGTGAGGCAGAACTATTGTTCATGAAACAAAGTCACATCTGCAGGGTCAAGAGGACAAACCTGGACCGGAGCTAACATTTCACTATTGTTGTGAATTATAGGCTTGCTGAGAATTTTTACTGTACCTTGGTTAGGTCTCAGTTGTGTCCCTCACAAGGATTTCTCTCACCTGATCCTTAAGTGGCCATAGTGAGACAGGTGAGACCGTTTTTATCTTGATCATGGCTTTAAATGGTTCTTGGTCTAATAATGTTGTGCTCTGCGTGCTCTGTCCGTGGTTTGAAAAGTCAGACATAGACACACACACTTAGGAATGCAGACTTCCAGCACTAAGGTGACTCACAAACCACAGGTATAGCCATGCTCACTTGCACAAGCAGGCACACATAGTCCAAGCATTTGCCAAGTAGTCACTAAGCTGAATTTTTTTTTTTCTGAGTGCAGTTGCAGTGCATTTATAAACAATCACACTTTTCACTTAAACATCTGTGTGTTATTGATCTCCTGATGGAGTGGGATTGTATGCATTTATGAGATCAGCACTTCATTTCAGTCTTGGCCAAATAGTTTCAATGCTGCATAAGGCTGCAGCAAAACAATACTGAGCCTACATACATGTCACAGCAAGATAGGTGTTGCTATTGTCAGCTTTCATGAATAGTTTGTATTTGTCTGACAGGTGAGTCGGATGGCAGCATTTCTTGATGCATGTCCAGATTCTAGGTTTTTAGCTTAAAGCAGATCAGAGGAGCAAGATAAAAGCAAACACATTTATACCGCTATTATTTTTAATATCTAGCCTTCTTTTCATTCCTGTGAGACTATAAAGTCACATGTCATTCCATCTAGGGACAATAAAGACCATTTAACATACAAGTCAGGTTTTCTCCAAATATATAAGCTCAAGATGATACACAGCAAATTTTTAACCTAACATAAAAACAATATCCAAAAGTATGTGTGTAAACTTAATAAAGTAGAAGAAAACATTGCCTCTGAAATCAGGAAAAAGACACCGCACCTTTTAGGTTCCATGGAATAGTTCGACTATCTCTGGAGGCAATTTTTTCCCAGCAGCCCCCTGAATTTTAATCTTGGGCTTTAGACTTCTTTGGAATGCCCACAGGTTTTTTTGTAACAGCTCCAAGAGGATAAGGGATATCTGTCATTTGTTGCTGCTGTCTGAAAGTGATCCATGCAAGTGTTTCTGAAATCACATATATGAGTGTTGCCCAGTTTGAAATATTGCACCATGTGAGGTAGGTAGGTAGACCTATGGTGTCTTTTTCTAGTGGAGGACAGTCTCCTTTTGAGATTCAAAACAATATGTGGGCATTACCCGAAAAGGTTACGCCTCTGAGAAGTTTGAGTTGACTGTGCTAACCGCAGCCGCTCATCATCTAACAACCCCTGCTTGTTGACTGGCTATGCCGTCGGCAGCAAGGTTGACCTTAAAGGGTTGTGGCTCCCGAGTCTGCTTTCGGAATTAACGACAGGCCTCTAAGCTTGTTCCAGCAGGCACTTTAAGAAAACTCATTCCTCTGACCACTCAGTTCATCCTATTCACAGCGTGATAAATGTGTTAGGAAGTTTAATTACAGTTTGTGTTCTTAATATCACCACCATGTTTGATGATATTACCTCAGGGTGTGATCTGATTATAAACTCCTTTGATATGTGATGAAATGTTATGTCTCAGACGACGGCGATGGGTAACAAGCGTTCCCATAAGACACATCATTGATCACGGTGTTAACTTTATGATTGAACCAATTCCAGGCAGTTGCAATTCAGAAAAGGCTGCAGGCGCATGGAGCTGCCAGCCTGTCTGTCACATGTCCAACATTCTTGGCCAGCAGTAAAGTGATAGACAGACAGCTGGTCCATAGCTTGTCAAACATGTTATCAGTAGCTTCTTTGCCTCTTTCTTGCCAGTATAGTATGTTACCGTTGTTAAATAAATAAAAAAAAGTTGTATGTGGACAAAGATGGGTTTTTGTTTGTTTTTTCCTCTCCAGTGGTGAAGAAGGAAGACAAACACCCACTTTATTTGTTTATTTTTGCAAGAGTGACAGCTTGTCTTGTCATTCTGACATTTTTGCTTTATTGTCAATGCACTGCATGATTTCAGTTTTTAATATAGTCCTGTTTCATGTTCAGGGTCCTTTTGTTACGCTTTAATCAAATAGATAGAACCACACTGAAGCTATTTTAAGATATTTTCCACTGTGAGTCAGATGAAAACTTTCAGAGGCCAGGCGAGATGTGTTGACAGCAGTAGATCCTGCTATCAAATGGGTATGCTGCCATTAAAATATGCATATGTGTTCATACAAGTTGCAGTGAGCGCTCTTGTATGCGCAGGAAGCTAGCGCTTGCAGCTGAAAGTGCTGCAGCCAGACTCGGGTCATAGATCAGCACAGATACAGTCTGACAGCTGGAGTTTTGTGGGCCGGCGCCTTTTCTTTGATGTGTCATTGTTGTGGGCTGAACATGATGGGCCTTGTCTTCCTCCGGCTCATCTTGAACCACTCTTCTTTATCACAAAGCCCCATGCTGGGAATGGCTGAATAAAAACAACAACAACAAATTATTCAGCTGCAGAAACGAAGAGCTGATGAGAGAAGTATTAAGCCTGTGATGTTGCCCTTGTCAGGATACACAACCAATGCAGCAGGAAGAGATTACAGATTGTTTTTCCATTCGCTTAGAAAGAGAGACTGGTTTAAAAGTGTGTTGCTAGTTGTTATGATGGCAAACACACAACCTTGGATGAATGTAATTGTTTGCTTGTGTGGCTAGCATTTTAATACTGGAGGTGGGAGACGGTTTAGACCTTGAAGGACTAAAATCTGTGTTGAAGCTTTAATAGGATAAAGCATCCAACGGTGTCTTTCATAGACAGCAAACACATTCCACATGCATAAACATGCACCAATGTTCAATTTACTTTTTCACACTTACCTGTTCACCTTATTGACCCTGCAAAACACACACACACATGTAGACCCACACCCACATCTATTACCTGTCTGTACAGTGTGAGTGTGCTATGATGATGGATGTTTTGACAGTGCAGAAGAAGAGGGCACACTTGTAACCCATTCTCCTGGAGGACTGTTTTTCGCCTCAGGCGATACCTCCATCCTGAGGGTTAATTGTCAGAGTCAGTCAGCATTTAAAACGCCTTATAAAAGTTACATGTGTAAATGTGCAGTTATGGCTCAGCTGTAAAATGATATTCCACCCAGCGTGGCAGTGTAACAGAACAGCACTTTATTTATTCTACTGTGAATAATCTGGATTGACTGTGTTTGCCCCATCCAGCTCTTCATGTAAAGCGCAGGTTTTTAAACTGAGAAGGTCCATCTTATTAAAGAAAGACATTAAGTAGATTATGTTGAGAATTTTTTACTTTTTTTAAATTTTATTTTATTTTTGCGGGAAAGATGCATTTATTGGAAATGTCCCCACATTTACTATGAAGCAAAAAATTACATATAGAGATTAAAATCATCCTTTTACTAGGCTGTAAATATGTTATTTACTTTTGTCCCGTAATTTTGGGCATTTTAACATGGAAATCTGTAGGCTGTTTAGAGCCCACCTTTTGGCAGGACTGCAGTTTTTGGCACTTTGACACTGTCTTGTAATTTTCAGCCCTGGAGGTTGCCGCTTGGCTCAGGTGAGCCCTCCTTTTATTTTTTTTATTCTTCAACACACTGTTTTTCTCATGAAGTGCTGCAATTGTCTCGGGGTGCTGAGGTGTGAAGGTCATTCTGACAATGTACCCCGCCTCCCTCTGTACTAGGAAACACAGTACTCATCCTATGCCAGTGTAGACCACAGTGTCACCCTGCAGGTGCCAGCCAGCAACCAGTGTGACCTCAAACAAGGCTGTGGTTGCGCACTGCTTGGTGCTGCCCTTCTCCACCCTTACACAGACACTTCTTCTCCCAGTGCTGCCATATGTTTTGCCACTGACTGTCATACATAGAGGTCAAAGGTGAAAGATGCCCAGCAGTATCATTCTGCCAGAGTGCTCCACCCCATCATGGAATTGGTCACATGTTGATACTTACTATATCGTGGTGTGGCATATTATTTTGACAGTAAGTTTGTTTTGGCATTCAGATTCACAGCATGTGTTCTTTACATTTGGCTCTTTAGTCTTATTTGTCTTGTAGAGTAAATCCTCTAGCTATGTCATTCTCTTAGTTTTTGCCCATTATACATTTAAAATTGGTTTTAAATGTATAATGGAATGAGGGAGTGCTACCACAGATATGGAGGTAATGTTTCCTGTTAAATTAATCCTACCTGGTGCTATACCTTCCTGCTTCCTCTATGTGGCAGAAAATAGGACGGCCCCATGATGGCCTATGGAGAGAAAAACAGACGAGCTCAGTGGAATCCTGGGGAGAAGGGGACATTTGCTATTGCCAAACACAGCAATAACAATTTCTATAGTAACAGGGGAAAAAAAAACATTGGCTTATGGCTCTGTTATTTCAAACATTGTGAGGATAAATACACTTGTTGATGGATGTCAAATACCTATGGCCTCTATGCAGCTAGCATGGGATGTTTGGGAATTTCAGCTGTGTTTAACATTCCCTTGAGCTTGTGGCTTTGTGCTGTAGCAGTTATTACAGGAATGTCACACTATTCCATGATATAGCTGATGTGCAGAAATAGGAAGATTTATGTGATCCAGATTGTAAGGTACATGGTGACTGCATGGTGTTATAGGGCCTTTGTGGTTATGTCATTTCTTTATTTTGCCTTCACATTGTTTCTAATCTGTTCTATTAATTGCACTTATGCCTTAAAACCAGCATTAACTTTTTCTCAAACTGAAGCTGGACAGAAACCAGCAACTTTCTTACTCTCTTGGTTACCACTACAAATATAATGCAAAATCTCAGCAAAAAAATGAAAATTGAAAGAAAAAAAAAAGACAAGATGAGGTTCTTTTGTCATATGCACAGCTATACACAGTGCAATGCATGTATTTTGTACCTGCAGCCAATTGTAAATAGTAATAAAAATAAGTAATTCACAAATCAAAGAAATATATAAAGAAGAATAAAATGTGTAATTCACATGTCATGGCACACAAGATAAAAATATATAAATATTTAGAGTAAAAATATAAAATTCTAGTCATTGGTATTCACGAGGGTATGTTATTGCAGCTGTTTCAATAAGTGTCACTTATTACACTGAGTAATTGAATTTTTTTCTAATTCCTGTATTTTTTTCATATGCACCCTTTCTTTTAACATGATCTACTTTACTGTCTAGAAATAACCGGAATGTAAGCTATTAATAATATAGAATGGCATTTTGTGGGATAACATAGAAAGTGACTTTTTACATTCAGTTGAATTATCTCTAAAAATCAAAGACCATCCCTACTGTGACCTACAGGGAATCTATAGAGGCAAAAAATGCATCTGAACATCTAGCGACGTGGCTGCCCCTCTTCACACCAAGGGCTATTAGCAAAATAGTAGTCCATGCATTTAAATAGGAATATTATTATAATGACAGACTATCACATCGTGTGTGTGTGTGTGTGTCTGAGAATGTCACACTGGTTTTACAGAGGGGAGGAGTTTAGGCCATAAAGCATGGCTTAAGTCTGACAGGTTTGAGAGCTCTGGTGGAGACATGCCTGAACAATTGACCCCATGGTTTGATCTTCATGTTAATGCCAGAGAATTTATTATCAACCATCTTGGGCCTTGGGGGCACTAGTGATGAAATTTATGAGTCTTGGAGGACAAACTTAGGGTGGCAACACATTTATTCTTTTCTTTTTTCTTCCTGTAAGCAAAAAAAAAAAAGTTTCAGATCATAATGACAGCTTCAGAGAAAAAAATGAGTTGGAGTTGAACTGTAAAAAGGATGTGAGTTTGGAATGTTATAGTATTATGACTCAATCATGCTGTACATTACCTAGAAAGGAGTAGCACAGCCATAAGGATTTATTGAACATTTTATTGAACATAGCATTCAACAGATGTTTAGAAAAATACTTTCTCATAGTAATTCAGTTCAATTCAATTTTATTTATATCCCACCAAAACAAGTTGTCTCAAGGCACTTTATTATGTAAGGTAAAGACTCTACAGTAATACAGAGAAAACCCTCAACAATCAGGCGATCACCTATGAGCATTCACTTGGCGACAGTGGGAAGGAAAAACTCTGTATTTTATACACCACTCTGCATTTAACCAATGATTAAACACAGAGTGATGTATAAAATACAGAGTGAAATGAGGTGAGTGAAGAACAAACACTCAGTGCATCACAGGAAGCCTCCAGCAGTCTAAGCCCATTGCAGCATAACTAAGGGAGGGTTCTGGCTCACCTGATCCAGACCAAACTATAAACTCAAAAAGGAAAGTTTTAAGCCTAATTTTAAAAGTAGAGAGAATGTCTGGCTCCTGAATCCAGACTGCGAGCTGGTTATACCAAAGGCTCTGCCTCCCATTCTACCTTTAAATACCCTAGGAACCACAAGTAAGCCAGCAGTCTGAGTGTAGTGCTCGGGGCCATGGTAATGCCATTCAGACAAAGTATCTGGTCAGAAACCAAGATTTTTAGTACAGTAACCTCATTTTTATTTGATTTTAGAAACAGGAAATTAGAGATTATGCAGGTGTCATCTGGCTTCATGGATAAATAATACTATCATCTGCATAGCAATCACTGCAATGTTATAAAGTTTGATATATTGTCACATGAAAAAGTGACAAAACTAAGTACACCATTACTGCTTCTATAGGAATCAAGTTTACGTAGCAGTCAGGAGCTGCTAATCAAATGCACTTGATTAACTGATCATGAAGTGTGAGCATCTCTATAAAAGCTGAAGTTTTGGCAGTTTGCTAGTCTGGAGCAGGTGTGTTAACACAACACCACATCTTCCCAGAAGTGGATGTCCCAGCTAATTCACCCCAAGGTCAGATCATGCAGTGTTCAGTGATATTACAAAAAACCCAAGAGCTATATCTCAGACTCTACAGTTAGCATATTGAAGTTCATGACAGTACAATTAGAAAAAGACTGGACAAGAATGGCTTGTTTGGAAGGGTTGCCAGGAGAAAGCCCTTTCTTTCTAACAAGAACATGGCTGCATGGCTTAGGTTTGCAAAGTTGCATCTGAACAAACCACAAGACTTCTGGAACAATTTCCTTTGGATAGATGAGACCAATGTTTGACCAGAATGCACAGCGCCAGGTTTGGCAAAAATCAAACACAGCATATCAGCACAAACACGTCGTATTAACTGTTAAACACAGTAGTGGAGAGGTGAGAATTTGACAATGTTTTGATGACCTGGGCAACTTGAGCTGACCATAAATACCTCTATATACCAAAATATTCTAGAATCAAGAATGTCCTCAACCTCCCTCAGAATGCTGTTGAAGTCCTGTCAGGAGTCAGAGTTGACTTGGACTTGGGCCTCTGCCAGGCATTCCCAGCACACTCTCATTTTATGTTTAGGTGCACCAGGTCTGTCCAGCATCCTCCCCCGGCACCTGATCCAACTCACCACTATGTGGTGATCAGTTGACAGCTCAGCTCGTCTCTTCAGTCGAGTGTCCAGAACATATGGACACAGATTTGATGATACAATAACAAAATTGATTATTGACCTCCAATGTCCTGGTGCCACATTCGCTTATGGAAATCCTTACATTTGCTTACATTGCCCGAAGGCCCGACCCTCTCATCCATGAGTGAAAATTTAAATATACAGGTAGAAAGCAGAGGGGATACAAGAATACCCACCCTGGCCCCACTGCCTCTCACTGAGGGTAACTCCAGACTGGAACAGAGTCTGGAGGTCAGGCCGTGTGTTGTCCAACAGCTAAAGCTTGGCCAGAATTGGGTCAAGAAACAAGACAATGATCCTAAGCACAGCAGCAAATTTATAACAGAATGACTGAAAAAGCAAAGAATCAAAGTGTTGCAATAACTGTGTCAAGGTCCAGACCTCAACCCAATTAAAATGCTGCGGTGCATCAATAAATGTCTGCAAACCTCAATGAACTGATTCAACTTTGTAAAGAAGAATGGGCCAAGAGTCTATCACAGGGAAAACCCAGAAACAGAGAGAGAGAGACACATTCGCACCTACGGCTAATTTGGAATCATCAGTTAACTTAAGATGCACGTTTTTGGGTTGCGGAAGCTCGAGTACCTGGAGAGAACCCAAGCACAGGGAAAACATGCAAACATCACACAGTGGGACTGCAGCTGGACAATAAATTCACTGTGAGTCGATGGTGCTAACCAGCACGCCCCTCTGGCGCCAAAGCTGTGTTCATTTTCTTTGTTTAAGATTCAGATTTAAAAAAGAAAAAAAAAGAGAAGAGTTTAATAAATGTTTGATGTGTGATAGAAACAACATCTAAGATTAACATTTAATTAGTTTGTCAGTTTTTGGTTTTGTCTCATTTAAAATCAGGGGATTCGCCTTCAAAAGATAATCACATTTGGCTTTAAAAAAAAAAAAAAT
>JAMQGT020007200.1:55000-103951 GCA_024447675.2 Pterophyllum scalare
TCTGATTCTGATTCTTTAGGCTTTAAGGTTTATCTTTAATTCTGACCCCCCCCCCTTCCATTTGTTTCTTCTTTGAAACAAGTCTTTTTTTCTTCCATTTCCTTACCATGTTCTTGGTTTGAATTAAATATGGTTATGAGGTACAGCCCTTTCTCAGTCATGACTGCATCTGAGAGGAAAGGGAAACATTAAAAAAATAGCTGTGCTTTTTCATAAATTGCTTGCTGCCTATGGGACATAAAAAGACTTTGGCTAGTGTGGCTGATGCTGACATAAAAGCTGTCTGGTGCTTTGAAGGCGCAAGCCTTTGAGAACTGATGCTCTGAATCTGCACTTTGTCAGAACCACAACTGTGCTGCTGCTGGGGACCAAATACAAGGCAATATTTAATAAAAATGGAATGGAAAGAGTACAGTTCTGTCCACTGAAATATTTTTAGATTGATAACTATTTATCACAATTCCCATAATTGAATGTCTTTCACAGTGTGTTTCAGGTTTCTCTGTCGAGCATGCTTGCGTGTACAGACGCACACAGGCTAGGATCTGGTATAGAAAGGGATTGCTGCATTAAAGACTCTAATAGCTTGACTATCAAATGCATTTCTGGTGAATTTTTTTAAAGCGATAGACACGTAAGGTGGCAGAAACGTATGAGATGGAGACACAGAGAGCAAGAAAGAAAAATCACAGATAGTCATCATTATCTAGCTCCAGTCCACCCAGCAGTGAAGCAGATCAATACAGTGTACCCAGCATGGCTCTGCAGTGGAACCAGCTCCACAAAACCTCTCATTACTGCCCACACTCTTATTACTACACACGCAAGCCCACACACTTTCAGTCACAGGGCTGCAAGTGCATGCACACACATGCACTGTCCGCACTTGCAAACATGCCCATGCGCATTGTGTTTATGTGTCACTCTGAGTCAGTCCTTCAGTGCACGTTGCCCACACATTACACATCTGAATAAACATTTGCTTTGATTTTCCTTTGTTTCAGATGTTGTAGTGCTTGGTTAACTGGTTGTAAAGAATTTGAATAAATCCATAGCGGTGGCCTTTCTTTGAGCACAGTGTCCGGTGGAGAGCTGCAGTAGGGTGCAGTTTATTGAGTAGCATCCTCTAGACTGGTTTTGTACAGTAAAGCATGAATCCCTTTTAACATGTCAGCTCTTTTAGTTTCACGTGCACACTTCCAATTATTCCAAATCCCAATCTCAGTGAAATTAGGTCATGATATTTACTGTGTTAACGAGTTTCTATTTTTGCATAATTAACATGGAGTTAGTGGGATTGGAGGAGGGAATTGAGTCTCAATATAATCCTCCATGCCTCCAGTGAATGCAGATGTGTTGTATATAAGGCGAGTTGATTTCTGTTCTAGATTGGTTGTAGGAAGATGTGTTAGCCTGCTTGGAACAAGATTTTGGGATATCTTGTTGCTCACTATTGTATACATACGACATTTCTGTTTTGTCTTTTTTTTTTTTTTTTTTTTAAAGTCAAGCACTTCTCCCCTTTTTTGAAGAGCAGTATGCATTTATGCGAGCTCTTCAGCACTGTGGAGCACCTCTAAGAGTCCTCCAGTCCTCTATGATTTGCATTCACCGTAAAGTTCAACAAGCCAAAGGATGCTGCCGACGAACAGTAACACAGTGCTCTGTTTGTTTTCTCACTCTTAATCAAATGAAGGACAGGCAGTTTGCACAGCAGTTTGCAGACTTTCATTGCATTTATTTGCCCCTTGTGGCTCTTGATGCATCTAAAATGAAGTTGGTGGCGCTCAGGGAACTGGAAGGTGCTAGACAGTCACTCTGGCACAGTGGAAATCTGATCCAGGAAATACAGCTGTGTGTATCAGTGTGTTTGTGTCATTTCCTTACATACACATTGACACAGAAACACCAGATGTTCTTCTGTATTTTATTGCAAGCTGCCCCAGGAGAGAGTAGAGCCACCTGCTGGAGGAGCTCTGCTGCTGATGCACCACGACCTTGTATAACTATAGAAACTTCCATCTGCTTCCTTTACACAGCTGGGTTACAAAAAATCGTGGTGCTATGGAGTACTCATCATTATTGCCACCTCATAGAGACTACACTAAATCCAAAGAAAGAAGAGCATGATTTTCTTTTTGATTTAAGAAGCAAAATGTAGCCTATGTGTGGTTTAAAGAATGCACGTGCCTGTCAGCATATTATTTTGTTATCAATAGTGCAATTTTAAATTTGTAAGCTGAATGAAAATTTGGATTACTTTATTAAAGCAGCACAGTTGCTTTATCTTACTCAACCAGGGAACTTTGCTAAGTGCTTCCTTTGTTCATATGAGCTCATATGAGACTGACTGCATCAAGATGAATGTAGTTATGTTTTCCCATGTTATGTTCTCAACCTGTCCTGACATAGTGATACAAAATCAGCACAATTGGTTGTCACCCTCTGAATGTATTAGTTTGTACCCAAATCAAAAGAGAGACGCATTATGTATTTAAGCTCCTTTCATCTTACTCTCACATACCCAGCCTTCATATTTTGGCGAAAATTGCCATGGCAACATGTCTGTAAGGCATCAGTGCAAGAGTTTAAGGGACAGAGAAAAGACTGAGCAAAAAATAGAAAAACAAAAAACATAGCAGCTTTGGACAGAGAAAGGCAGACGGCAAAAGAAGGAAGGTTTCAGTGGGCTACAGACAGTGTAGTACCACTAAAATGCAGCACCCTGGTATGGCTATAATCAACCAAAGAAAATCGTGTTCAGCTTAAATCATACCCACTCTTGAGACAATGGATTGGTCATGGAAGGGTGACATATTTCTATATTAACTGCCATAGTGAGTAGAGTGCACTCTACCTTCAGCCTCATTCGCCTAAATGAATTATCAGCATAAAGAACTAGCATTTTAAAACTCTAAATTTTTGAAGTGATAACAGATTCTGAGACCACCCAGTGGACGTCATATCCTGAGAAATTTCCATCAAGTTTTATGTTTAAATGATGATTAGTAGACCAAATATGATCAAAATATCCCAGCTCTAATATATTGACACTCAAATCCCCAAATCTTAAACATGAAAGTTGCTGGACCATCTTAACACTACGGAAGAGGATTAAGGCCACTGGGGAAAAATATATATATCTTTGAGTCATGACTTTTGTTTTGTAGAATTCTGAGACAGAATTTCAGAATTCTGACTTTTTATGAGAACGCCTGCATTCTCTACACCAGCGTAAGGTCTGTCAGTGGCTCCAAGTATTTCATTCCAATACCTAATGGCACCCTCCACTGATATGGCTCCCCAGACCATCACTGACCCACCACCAAACTGGTTGTGATGAGCAATGTTACAGGCACCATATCATTCTCCACAGCTTCTCCAGACTCTTTCACATCTGTAACATGTGCTCAGGGTGAACCTGCTCTCATCTATGAAGAGCACAGGACACCACTGGTAAATTTGCCAATTTTGGCAAATGCCAATCAGGCTCTGCAGAAACATGAAATGTCCATAGGGCCCACAAGAGGACATTGGGCCCTCAGGCCAGCATCATTCTCAAACTCACAAGGCAAATAAGCCTTGTGAGTTTGCTGCAGTGTTTGTCATGGCTGTTTACATCCCACTGGGTGCTAAGGCTAACGAGGCACTGAAGGAGCTACACAACATCATCAGCTTGCTTCAGAACAAGCACCTGGAGGCATTTTATGTGGTGGTGGGGGATTTTAACCACGTAAACCTTACAGACATTCTGCCAACAATTTACCAGCCTGTCACTATACCAACACGAGGAAATCACACACTGTATGCATCTTGTTTGTTGGTGTAAACACAGTCCAGTGCCATTTCCCACCCCCACCTCGTCCTCTCTGACCACATCTCCATCATGCTGGTCCCGGCCCATCACTCCCTGCTGAGACACTCCAGACCAACACAGAATGCCATCACTGTGTGGCCCAGTGATGCCGCCTCTGTACTGCAGGACTGTTTTCAGTATACAGACTGGCAGATCTTCAGGGAGGCTGCTGTCTGTGAGGGAAAGGTGGATCTGGAGGACATCTGCTGTCCTTGGTTATATATGCAAGTGTGATGGGAACACCACCAGGACTGTGACGTGCTACCCAAACCAGAAACCCTGGCTGGATGCAGAGGTTCACTCTCTGCTGAAAGCAAGGGATGGTGTCTTCAGGTTTGATGAATCACAGACACTCAGGAGGGCCAGAAGAAGAGAGTTGACTGCTGGCATAAAGAGGGCCAAAGCCACATATGGTCAGAAGATCAAGGGACTCCTCCCCCAATCTGCAGCATGTGGAAGGGCATTAAGTGCAACACAGACTATAACTCCAGAGATGCAAAATGCACTAGGGACCCCTCTCTGAGTCTGGCTACAGGCAGGAGGTGGAACACCTAATGGATTGGTGCAGAGAGAACAATCTCTACATCAATGTGACAAAAACAAAGGAGATGATTGTGGACTTCAGAAGGGTCAGACCCCCACCCCCCAAACATCAGAGGATCTGCGGTGGACTCCAGCTACAGGTACTTTGGTGTACGCCTAAGTAACGACCTCACCTGGGTTAACAGCACTTCCAGTCTGGTCAGGAAGGCACACCAGTGCCTCTACTTTCTCAGAAGACTGAGGCATGCTGGACTCAGAAGTTCAGTCCTCACGTCATTCTACAAATGTGTGGTGGAAAGCATCCTGTATCACTGTGTGGCACCTAAGCTGCTCTGCAGAAGGTGATGAAGGCTGCACAGAAAACTGTTGGAGTCAGCTTCTCCACCGCCACGGCCATTTACACCCTCAGATGCAGGAAGAGGGCCACCTGCATCCTGATGGGCACACCCAGCTCACACTTTTTGTTCCCCTCCACTCAGGCAGGAGGCTGAGGAGCATCAAAAGCAGGACCACCAGACTAAAGAACAGCTGTTGGACTCTGGTGGGGCTGTGTAGCTGCACTGCTCTTCCTCTGTCAATCCTTGTACACACACTCATGCTGCTGTTTTTGCATACATTCACTATTACAATGTCAATTTTATTTCTATAGCACATTTAAAAGCAACAGAGTTGACCAAAGTGCTTCACAAGTTGACTGCAAAATAAGCAAAATAGATCTATGAGGCAATAAAATAAATAGAGCAAAACATAAGATATAAAAACAAGGGCTAAACTGGGACCAGAGGACAGAATTTCATTCCACTGCATGCTAATGTGATGCAAATGACAAAGTATATAGCCTTTTGAGTGCTCAGCTAGAGTAGAAATGTATAAGAACTAGTCCACTTACCATTTACTTGAATCCTTGAATGATGTCTGTTTCTAATTGTTTGGTCAGAGACATTCACACCAATGGCCTACTGAATAATATTTTGTTGGGCTCTGGTAGTGCTCATTCCATTCTTGCACAAAGGAGCCGATCCTGCTGATAGGTTAAGGACCTGCTACGGCCCTGTCCAGGTTTCTGGCAATGTCACGTATTGA
The DNA here is from genome assembly GCA_024447675.2 of Pterophyllum scalare. Classification (NCBI taxonomy): domain Eukaryota; kingdom Metazoa; phylum Chordata; class Actinopteri; order Cichliformes; family Cichlidae; genus Pterophyllum; species Pterophyllum scalare. The sequence continues at coordinate 60,483 of JAMQGT020007200.1, forward strand.
TGTGCCATCCTGGAGGACATGGACTACCTGTGCAGGAAGCACATCATGCTACCAGTAGTGACACTGAAACTAGCCAAATGCAAAAGTGGTGACAAAACGGAAAAGATGAGGAGGTGTGGAGTGGCCTCCACCTGTAAAACCATTACTGTTTTGGGGGTTGGCTTATTGTTGCCCCTCTGGTGCACCTGTTGTTAATTTTATTCACACCAAAGCAGCTGAAACTGATTAAAAACCCCCCTCTGCTACTTAACTAACCAGAGCAGTACTCTGATTCCAAAAGTGCTCCTTTAATGATGACAGCCCCACACCTCGTACAGTGTTTCTTGTCCTAAAGAGTTAGTCCAGTTAAAGAAATGAAAACTAACCATCTATCATGAGAAAAATTGATTATTAAGTAATTATTTAATATCAAGAAACACCTGTGTTCATGGCATGTCATTCATTGACATGACTCTTTCTTTAGTAAATACCGTCTAAAGCAGGGGTAGCCAACTCCAGGCCTCAAGGGCTACTGTCCTGCAGGTTTTAGATGTGTTCCTGATCCAACACACCTGAGTCAAATATAGAAGACATTAGCAGGACTCTGGAGAACTTGACTGCATGCTGAGGAGGTAATTCAGCTATTTGACCCAGGTGCGTTGGATCAGGGACACATCTAAAACTTGCAGAACAGTAGCCCTCGAGGCCTGGAGCTGGCTACCCCTGGTCTAAAGGCTAACTGTGTGACCAGAATACTGTGGGCCAGTGGTGAAGTTTCAATATACAATATGTATGAATTAACAAGAATTCAGTGAAACACTGCTATGGTGAAAAGATTACTCTAGGTGTTAAATTTTCCATTGCCCTTTTCCTTTAAGTATTTAAAGATGAGGGATTTAACTGAGAAGTTAATATACTCTGGCAAAGTTACCTGGGTGCCCAGAATAAAATCACAGTTAACAAAACTAAGATTGAGCTTTTTTGTAGTTTTAACTAGAATCAATAGTATTTAGTTTTGATAAGATTGTATTCATGGACCTATTTTGGAGAGATATCATGCTAATCCTGAACAGCAGTCCTAGGTAAATTCATTCGGGAAAAGTGAATAAAATACAACTTTTACACTTTTAGATGCTAATTTCTACTTTAATTTAACATGAGTAAAATTGGAAGATATCCTCTGGCTTTATTTTTTATAAATAGTTACGTTAAGTTATATTAAACAGAGTGTAATAAGTGTGGCGTATTAAGATTGTTGCACTTAATATCACATTTCGAGCATTAATAAAACAGCTTAATACTGAAAACTGAAAATACTCCTACTGTAACCCTCTCATCCTCAGGCTGTTTGGATCAGTGCAGAATATGGAAATAAAATAAAATTTATATATATATATATATATATATATATATATATATATATATATATATATATAATAAAATGTGTGTGTAATAAATATATGCTGCACATATCATATATATATGTGCTGTACTCATTGACACAGCCTAAGGAAAGAGAGGGCTACAGTAGGAGTATTTTCAGTTTTCCCAATGCTCTCAGTAAAGGAACTGATCTAAGCTGTTTCCCATTGGCATTAAATATGCATTAGTCCCAGCCTTTCATGTGGGCGCTGAGCTGTGTTTTGTGTAAGAAGTCCTGGGGATATTTTCTGATAGTTGGAGCCCACCAATTTTTTATCTTCATCTTTTAATTAAGAAGGAAAATGAGGTCTGTAAGAAAGCAAGCTAATCTTTATTAAATGGAATTTCTGGGACACTGATTTGCTCCAGGGCTACTTACAAAACATCCTGCCAACAAACACTACAAACCCCCAGCTCTATAATCTATTCTCATCAATTAACCTTGAGAAACCAAGGGAAAAAACACACTGAAATCATACAAGGCATGAAATTAACATTGCCTAATAATCATCTCTACCCTTCACCTGTTATTTCATTCATTCTCTTTGAATAATGTCAGGCATGGGTCTTGTCCCTAAAAGAATCCCGCTGTTCACCCTGTCAGTAAGCTATTGCCAGCTCAGGCAGTATGCACAGCTTGTGGGCTTCGAGCTTAGTTCTGTCTTATATAAAGACATGGTAATCAATCATTTTTTGACAACTTTTAATGGAAAGGCAGGGGTTTTATGCCCACATTGTCCATAGGGACTTATCAGAAAGGGGTGATTCTTAATCCCAACACTCTGCTGGCTGCTGTGACCACCTCTGGTTGCCCTTATTTCCCCTCTCCTGGCAGGTTAGCCCACTGCTGTTCTATTGTCCCTCTATCTGTAATTAAACACAGCCAAAGGGAACTGAGATGGAGCAAGAGAGGGGAAGAGCTCAGGATAAGTGTCCATATTCCACACAAAGGGTAGCTGACAGGAAGGACCTGTGCCTTTCCCTGACCTGAGGGGTATGTGTAATGAGACCATTACAATTCATTTTTTACCGTTAAGTCCTCATACCTTAAAGGATAAAGGACTGCTGTAGCGTTAGTCAAAAGAATAAAACTGTAGAAAAGATTAGCTGTCCATCAGATATAGGACACAAACCTTTGAAATCACTCAATTTGGACATACAGCCTACCTTTGTGCAATAACTAATGCTGACCATTCCCTCCACAGACCTAATTTTGTTATAAGTCATACACTCACCTTAGAACAAGTGCAAAAGCCTGCGCCTCATTTTTTGTAGGAGTGCAGATGTGTGTAAATAATTCTGATACTCTGCAATTCCAGCCAGCACACACTAAGACTGTAATATCACAGACTTTAAGCTCACCCTGTTCACACTCATAAATACCCCCCCCCCATCTATCCTCTGAAGTCCTGGAAATTTTAATGCCAGTGTTTTGTGAGTGTAACCCCTTGGCAAGGCTTTATCTGTGGGCCCACGCTGGCTAGAATTGGACAAGATTGGAACCTGTTGCGGTAATGGGGTCTCTGACCCGGTGGGACCATCACAGACAGTCTACATGTGTGTATAGGTGTGTAGGGGTGCATATACACAGGCCTGTGCATGTGCTGTGATTTATAGGAACACAAACCTTCCAATAGAGCCTGAAGGGCATGGCTTGGCTCCCATAAATAAGCAGCCTTGGTTATCAGCAAGGCAGGAAATATTGATTATTTTAAATGGCTATCGCATTACACTCATAAATATGCATCGATTGCACATCATCAGGTTGATGCCCTTCGATTTGGTTTTGAAAAATGCGAAACCGTTAGCATCTCATGAAATAAACAGGCATTTGTAAAATTTTATTTATCTCCTGAAGGCTCCTTAGAGAAAACAGTGTTTACGAAAAGCGATCCCCACTGAATGACTGAATTCAAGGATGGAAAAAAAAGACTATACCCACAGTCATATAAATTGCTGCAGGATAACTATCATTTATCATATAACCCCAAACCATACAAAACAGAGAACCCTCTACTTTTCCAGGAACCTTTGGAATCGTTTCCTGGTAGTGTTATCCATCAGTCGTGTTACAGCCCATTGAAAGAAAACAAAGTGTCAGTCACCCCAGAATAGACCCCATGAACCATCATCTCCATGTTCCACTATAGTTTAAACCACCATACCTTCCAGATACAAGCCTTTACCAAAGCACAATCACAGCGTATGCAAAATATACAACACATCATTAACTGTGGTCTACCTCTGGTTATTTAATACACTGCTTCTTCCCTTAGTCTGTGAACTCCCCTCAGTGGAAAAGCCTCAGTAGCATAGATGGCTCATGTATACCACTGCCAACACTGTACAAGAATTTTGAAACCCAAGTCAGCACTCATTCTGAGATGAACTGCGTTTTACCTCTTACCTCTTTCTTGTGTGCATTCACTCCTGAGAAGTTTGGCTGTCGGCTTTTCTTCCTTATTTCCTCCAGCAGCTGCTGAGAAGTGGTGATCACTTTGACGTTGCTGTGCCTTGCACACCGTGGGTGTAAATAATCAGATTTGTGACAAGAAGGCTGCTAGTCAGAGGAGGTGAGAATTGAATTTTTGAACTCTCATCTTATTGTTCTGGTATGAATAGTCTTCAGCCGATAAAACAGCATGCCTCCGCTGTTCTCATGAAGAGAAACTGAATTACTAATTTGAGATGGAGGCGAGCAAAGATTAAAACAGATTCAGTGACTGGCAAAGGGACTCGCGCAGTGTGCCGAGATGCATGCATGCATCCAATCTTTGCCAGATTCGGCAATTGTACTGAAAAAGTGAAAATATCTTACATTAATCAGGATGCTTTGTTTAAAAAAAAACAAAAAAATAGTTGGAAACCCCAGAGAATAACTCAAAAAGCAGTGTTGCTTTACACACCCACCCAAAATTAGGGAATGTAAGTTGCCAGAATGTCAATTAAAATATTCATTAAGATGTTTTCCAACACCACTGTTGACACTGAATAAAAATAAACAAAGGAATAAACAGCTTGTATATTTTAATCATCTTTGCTGTTTGATTCAGAAAAAAAGGGAGAAAGGTAAGGAAAGTGTGTACTGACAGACTGAATTTTGTGAAGCCAATACAGGCACAGGAGATCAACATGGGGTGGGGGGGTTGGGGGTATATAGGTCATAGGGCGAGAGGTCCACCCTGCACAGGTTGCCAGTCTATCACAGGGCCAACACAGAGTCAGACATCCATTCATTTCTATGGCTAATTTACCAATTACCAATTAACCTAACATGCATATCTTTGGACTGTGGTAGGAAGTGGGAGAGAACAAACTCCAGACACAGAGACTCCAGCCACCCAATGGATTCAAACCCAGGACCTTCTCGCTGTGAGACAGTGGTGCTAACCATCACGCCACTGTGCCACCCCTGTTTAAACAGATAAATTTATGTTAATATAATACCTTTCTCAAATGTCAGTGTCCTTCAAACCTAAAGTGCTAAATTTTTACTAATCAGTCATCAAAGCACTTGGCATTCATTACTTTTCTGTAAAAGTTATCAGTGCTTTGCCTCCTTTCAATTCTTTTTTTTTGCCATTTATCAACCACTAAACTAAATTCTCTCCTCGGGTGAATCCTGTGAGATTTTATTCATCGTTTTCCTCAAAATAAAGGTTTTAAACGCTTTAATAAATGAGTTCCCTGGAGCTTGACAGAGCAGGACATGAGCAGATTCGGCCTCAAGGCAAGGTCTTGAATAGAAAGAGCAGCAGAGAGCTTGATCTGTCTTTATGCGCTTTTAATTACACACGGCCGGATGGCCTTCAATCCCCAGAGAGCTGAGGTGAAGCACATGTCAAGACCAGAAAGGGAGAGGGAGAGGGGAGGATCGCCGGCACCTCTGAGGGCAGGACGAGGTTAATTCAGCAGACACATTACAGCAGCCACAGGCGGGTGTCAATCATTCCGCAGTATTTTGACTGACACATGGTGAAAACAACTGTCGAGGCAGCTTACAGGTTAGCAGCAGACTCACGGATCCAACTTGTGTTTTATTACGTGTATGCAAATTTCCCCAGGCGGGAAAACCCCCTTTCTGGATTTATCGTTTTAGCTTGTAGGAGCACCTCAGTTGAGTTAATGTGCTTAGCGTTTCACAGAAATTAAATGTCTCACTTTGACGATCAACAGCAGTGAGTGCTCTATAATGGGTAATGTGAGAAGACAGACGTGGTGCACGTCTGCGTGGCTGATTGATCAAAAAGACAGCAGTCAGTGGTGTCAGACCGTAGGATCAGGCTAAGGGGAGTGTGCGTCTATGTGCCTGCTACCCATAGTCACATTAGACTGAATATACTTGTTCGCATGCACCCATCAACAAACACACGTCCACATAGATTCTCAGGTAGATCAAATTTTGCCCGTGACAATATCACAAATCACAAATTCGCCTCAGTGGGCTTTAAGATCGATACTGTTTTCTTTCTCCGTCCTTCTCGCTGTTCTCGCTCACACATTCCCTTTCACACGCATTTCGTCAACACACATTCCAACAGTTCAGAGCCCTCCGAACAGCAAGAGCAGTGGGAATAAGGTTCTCACACAGAGAGAGTTTTTATGTATCGGGGAAAACCTCTTCATTCTCATGAATCTCACTTCTCAGAACTGTACTTTTCTATGAAATGAATGGTGTAACCTCGAGGCAATGTCAAGGTGAAGGAAACGTGTCAGTGCCTCCCTGTTGAGCCTTTTCGCTCCGGCTCTCTCCAGTTAATGACTCGAGTGTGGAGAGTGTTACCTTAGCTAGGCCTGGCCAGATGAGCCCAGAGGAGATGGTCAGACTGTAATCACAGGCAATCATCATCTCTCTCAGTGGATTTCTGCTACTCTGGACTGAACGGCATGGTCCTAAACCTGTGATTTGAGCAGTAAGGTGGAGAGAGACAAAAGAAAAGGGGGGTAAAAGTAAAGGTTTATAGTACGAAGTGCACATGATCTGCACTAAAACACAAAATGAATCTGAATCCAATTATTTAAATTTGCTTAAATTCCGACTTGATGACGGCAGGTTACATGAATACTAAAGTTATCACAGTTAATACTGATGGGGACATGATACAAAATTCATGACAATCCATTTGAAACACCAACATAATATGGATTCACAACAATATCTGTCCTAAATTTCACAGCAATCACTTCAAAATTGTGTGAAAATTCATTTTGGACCAAAGCGGTAGACTGGCCAATTAACCAACAGATCAAAATAGCTGACGGGGTAAGTAAGACGGTCTAGAACAAAATAAGGGCTGTGTGTGAGAAAATGTCCTTTATAATTAGTCACAGTAGCTGCATGGGTCTGTGGACAGCAGTTTCACTCTGTCTTGGTTGGTCCACCAATCATTGGTGTGTTCTTCGGACTTTTTCTAGTACAGAGAATTCACAGAGCACAAGTGGCTTTTAAATAAATAATCCACACCTTAGTTAAATACTTTTTTAAGCTGCACACAGACATGAAAGGATCTGTGAGTATGTCTCAGTGCAGGTCAGTAAGAATACAGAAGGTGGCCTTATTTAAAAAAAAAAAAAAAATCATCCAGCTTGATATGGTGGGTCCAGGCATTGTGACTTCAAAATCCTCCAGGCTATAACTAATGGAGTTCTGCTTCCTCCAGCTTGCCTGTCTCTCTTCATCAACACACAACAACCCCCACATAGCCTGCAGCACTGATTCTAATATGGAATACACAATGGTTGTTCATTTTGTTTTACAGCCAAGCTTGCTGGTGTCACTCAAAAAACAAACGGTGTAATCTACAGTACCTGCACTGATGGACAGAATAATACCATGCTTTAGTAGGCATGCCAGCTCTATCTTTGGAATTGTAAACTTTTACATGTAAGTGGTACTGTGTGTGAGAAAAGCTTTGGACTTTTTGTCTCCTACCCTCAGTCCTACGTGCTCTGCGGTTGAGTCTGGTTGTCTGCTTTCTGCTGTGGTCTTTCATCACGTTCACTCCCCATTCTGGCATGCCTACTAGTGTGTGTGTGTGTGTGTGTGTGTGTGCGCGTGTGTGTGTGTGTGTGTGTGTGTGTGAGACAAGAACTTTAGTGCCATCTAGCGGCGGAAACCTACTACCCTTTCTGTGGGGGCCAAGGAAATTAGTTATGAGAGCAAGTGGAAAAAATGAAATGTATGGAAAACAGTGGCGTGGAGTGTTGTCTAAACACTGTTCATATATATCTGTTGTGTGTGTTTGTGGAGGTTGATGCTGGTGGCTCATTAATGGGAGTCCATATTAGTGTAGCAGGTCAAGTTAAGTCAATGAGCAAGCGCTAATTCTTCTCCAGTCCTGTGCACTGCCACTTGTCACGCATTTGCATATAAATTGCTTTAAACGTGATGTTGGTGCTAAATTCCTTAACCGCCACTTGTTTAAAATTCATGAATGCTTTTGAATTTTGTCAGGCATGGTTGAGCTGTCAAAAAATCCTTTGATGCGTTTAAAAAAAGAAAAAACCAGCAGGTGTGCATGCGCATAGGCATTTGGCTTGAGATTTTTTGAAATTCTCTCCTATTTTGTCTCTGAAAAGCTCTGAAGCTCCCTCTCTCTCTTGCCGCCACTCTCTTTATTTCTTCGTGTGTGTTTGTGTGCACGTGTGTGTGTGTGTGTTCAGACTCATTACCCAGTCTTGGCTGATGAAGACAGTCTTGTCTCTGTGGGCACGGATGTGTTAATATACACTGTCTAGTTATCGCTGGTCACAATAATCAGTATTCTGAAACAGTCTGTGCTGGAAGGGCAAATATTTTTGGAAAATTTCAAACTGGGCCGTGCAAAAACATGCATGCAAAACAGTATTCCCCCCCCTTTTCTCTAGTCTTTAGATGTTTTGCAGCACACTTAACCCATTTCTAACCTTTTAATCAACACGGGCAAACCAAGGTAGAACAATTGCACTGGACATGTTACAAATTGTTTTGGGCACAAGACGTAGCCATGCTCTGATGCTGCCATCTATTGCTAGTGGGGGATCAGATTTTAGGCAAATTCTCTTGTTCAGAGTTAATTTGTGTCTGCTGTTTGATTGTTTGCCTCAGGAGGAACAAGGATAGTGCTTAAAGTAATTGAATGGCCCATTTTGATTCTGCTAATTGATTCTGAGGGTTTTGATGAGGTTTTTTTTTTTTTCTGTGTGGCCCTATAACGTGTGTGCGTCTGTGTTTGTGTGTATGAGACGGTATTTACTTTTAACTGGACATGGATAGCTTGCAAAAGCAAAAGATCCCTGGTTTGACCCTGGGAGGCGACGCAAATCTCTTGGGGTTGTGTCAGGAAGATCATCCCAAAAAAATCATAAAAAATAAATAAAATAATAAACTTCCAAAACAAACATGCAGAGCAGCTCACACTGACAACCCCCTCTGACAAGGGAGCAGCTGAAAGTAGCATTATGTACAGTAGGCTACATAAATTAAACAATTTAACTTAATAAAGGCTGAAAAAAAAGCTATATTCCATTAATACTGTTGAAAAAATAATTCTGGTGATTAAAGCATGTTGGTTTCTCATAAGTGCAGTGACCTGCACATTCATGCAGTCAGAGTCAGCTCATCAGCAGTGGAATGCCTTTGATGTACCTGTACCTGCTTGTATTTTACAGTATGTCTCTTTGAACAGGTTTTTTCTCTCTCTCTGTTGCAGTGGTCATGCTCACGCAGTTTGCATCCAGCCTTTAAAGCTTGTCTGAAAGAGAAAAAAAATTGCCTCTTGTTTATGCATACTTTCACAGGCTTCACCAGCTATAATACAGGCTGGAGTGTTGGACTTTCTGAATTGAAGCTTTAATACACAGCATCAGGAACTGCCTCGTCTAGTGGCTCAAAAACATTAAAAATATTTAGCTTCATCCACAGGAAACGTGCTGTCTAACCATTTGAACAAAGAATGTTGACCACATTTTCTCAGTCTGCCTTCATCTTTGTGTGTCTACACTCCTAAAGACTGTCTGCTTCTGTTCTCTGGTCTCGCTGCACATCCTTGAGATTCTCTTTGTGCCTTTTTTTTTTTTGCGATTCCTTCACTGCGTGTTTACACGAACCTTTGCTCTCTGTTTCCTTTTCTAAATGCTGCGATGGCGGGTCTAAACAGGATGCAGGTCAGCTTAAATAGTTTATACAGGCGATCACAACACATTTATGCTGTTTAGACAAAGCCGCGCTGCTACACTTCGAAGATCTAAATTTATCAGTCGTTTCAATGAGTTGCCGTACACTTTGTCTTTGCAGTTGAGCTATGCAACATGCTTCAGGCTTCCTGGTCTATCTTTACCAGCTTTGGGAACACAGATGAAAGTACAAGCGCACCAACTGGGCTTCATGCTGTGTAGTTAGATGTTTTTAGAAGCTGCATGTCAGCTCTAGCTGTGGCTTCGTAGCATTTTGAGCTTCCACTGCTTAAATGTGTGCTTTAGGACTATGATTTGCCACTGTATCATTGTCTGCTCACCATCACCCTTGTGTCTGACTTGGTGAGCCGTATCCTGGCGGGTGGATGTAGGATGAGGAGAACATGTTTCTCTGGTACCCATCCAAGCCTAAGTCTGCCCTCCCCTGCCCCAGTCCACTCCATTCCTCTCTTTACTATCTGTAACCCATTTCTCCTTTCTCCTCTCCCATGACCTCAAGGAGTCCTCAGGAGGTCAAGTTTTCCAAAATGGTAGGATCACCCCCCCCCAATCCCGGTCTCGTTTTCCCTCTCACAAATTAACATAGAAAAAAACCCCAAACCTCAATGCTGAGTGACTCATTCAAATAATTGTTGCTTTTAACTGTATCGAGTTACTCTTCTCTGACTCCCTTTTTGCTTTTCTTCCTTTCCCCAGTACAGTGTGGTATCTGGGCCACTTGTGAATTGGAGCCTTTGAGTTAAAAAGGCAGGAAAAAAATGAGTGACATCAGAGAGTGGGAGAGAGAGAGAGGGATCTAAAACTCGAGTCGCCCTGTAATTTTCTGTTCTGTTTCTATGATTGCATACAGTATATGGCGATCACAGACAAATGCATCCTACCCGTTGCCGTTAGCTGGGTCACTTTGTATGTGTGCATATATATATATATATATATATATATATATATATTGGTAAAGGTGCCTTTTATGTGTCCGTGGTTTATCATGTTTGCAGTACTTGTGCGTCTAGGTGGAGCTCAACATTGTTGACTTTTACAGGAAGACAGCTTTACAGGAGTGCTATTCATAACTGAATAACAGAGAAAACAAAAAGACCCTCGTGTGTGTGTGTGTGTGTGTGTGTGTGTGTGTGTGTGATGAAAAGACAGCAAGAACAAAGAGACAAGAGATGGCGAAAGAAAGGGAAGTGTACCGAGAGAGAGGACGGCAAGAAAAACTCAATTTTTGAGACGGAAAAGAAATTTGAGACATGTTGAAACATTTTTGGATAGAAGAGAGGAAAAGAGTAAGACATGCGGAGTGAAGGATGAGATCCCTCCCCTCTGCCAAACTCAAGTTATACTCTTGACTATTCTATAGCTAACCCTCCCTCTTTTCCCCTCCTCTCCACGTCCCATGTGAGCAGCAGCCCGATGACTGGACCTCTCTGTGTCTCCACTCTGCTTACGCTTTGCTGCGCTCTGGCAGACATGCATTGTTCTCCACTGGTACACTACTTGTTGCTCCCATTCTTAAACAGTTAGTTGGTGTTAGCTCGGCAGAAAGACTGAAAGGAAAATACTCAGAGAGCCTCGCGGTGAGTACTTACATTTTAATTTTGGGGGGTTACAGGAGAGGAAAGTTCTTGTCTCATTCATTTGTGGTGTCTGTCAAAGATTTTCAGTAATATTTCTGAGTTTGTGTGAGGGATGAGTTCAGGAGGGGTATTTTTGAATAAGAAGGTGAGGTTGGCGTGTCTCATAAAGAACATAGATGAACTTTTCTATTTAGTAAGTTAGTGAAAGACATGTTGCAGTAGTGAGAACCCCCCTTTTTTTCTTTTTTGTTTTTTTTTTTTTAGCTCACGTCTTGCTTCTTTTTGCTGACTCACTCTATTAACTTATTTCATATGGCTCCATGCTGTGTGGGTGTGTGTTGTGTACATGTGCTTGCCCTTGTGTACAGTTTCTGGAGAAATTCTCCGGAGTCACTTGCGTGTATTTCATTCAGATTTAATTATTGGCTCCTGGTCAGTGTGAATGTGAAAATTTAACAAAGACTGAGAGAATGAAATATACAAAAAAAAAAAAGTGTGTGTGGGGGGGGATGCTGGCATACAGCTGTAACTCAGTGTTTGCTTCACTCTCTCAGGTCTGTATTGATTTCCTCCTCTCTCCTCACTAAATGAGAACAATAGCTCCGTGCCTGGCCAAGACCCCCCCCCCAAGTAAATAACTCAGCTAAATATCTACACCAAATCTCCAGCAAGATGTTGTTCATTGATTGCTTTGTCATCAGATGCACACACGCGCGCACAATCGGGCCTTGTCGTCTAGAGGGACTCCATTGTTTGGTGTGCATAATTGTTTGTGTGTATGTGTCTGTAAAGGCCTTGTCCAAAAGGTCTTGGACAATGAAGTCTGTCACCGGGGGGATGTGGATTTCTATCTCCCTCTCCGTTCCTCTCTCCCTTTGCTTTTCCTGTCTCAGTCTCCCTTCACATCTGGATCTCCCCACCAGCTGACAAGAAACAAGGGAGCGGACGGAGGGAGGAAGAAGGCATGGATAGGGGGAAGAGAGAAGGATAGAAATTGGAGGAAGGGGAATTTGTTCAAGCCAAAGTTCCCTCCATGCAGGAAGAACAAACTTCACAATGTTATTGTGATTGTCTGATGTATGGGAGGAAACACACACACACACACACACACACACACACACACACACAGGGGTTATGCTCTTTCACATGCAGGACCCAAGCTCACATGCATGCAAATACAGTAAATGAACATGGGTGAACGTACACATATTCAAACACTTGCTCATGCGATACACATTTAAATGACTGCAAAGCCAGCGTTAAGCCGACTGAGGTGACTCATATGCTGCTTTACCCTTCAGCTCAGAGAAAAACGGGTGCTGGTGCTTGCTGGAGGGCTTTGGCCTTAGCATGTGTCAAGTTTTTAATAGGAAGTTTTGCACAAGGCTTTAGCTGTCAAAGCAAGTTCTTTTCTCTCTGTCAGTCTCTTTATTGCCTTCCATTAGCCTATTGCTGGACTTTGATGAGACTCCTGAAGTTGAAGCCATAATGAAAAGCTCTTCTTGAAACTAAATCAGTTGCCTTGGTTGAATTTAGATATGTTCTCTCGCTCTCTCTCGCTCTCTCTTGCTCTCGCTCGCTCTCTCTCTCTGCCAGATGAAACTGTGTGGGCCAACTGTTGCAATATTCTGCCAAAGCTGGTCAACACTCGCCTGTTTGTCCATACCAGAGCAGAGCCACGTGCCATGGCAACAGGTGTATGTTGATTATTAATATTAAGCAACAGGCAAGGCAGCATGCATGCACTGTTATTTGAAGTGGTAAAAAGTCTCCCTTACATCTGCTTTGGGAGTTTTTGTGGAGCACTGAAGATGGGGGGAGGTAAAGATTGGGGACACCGATAAAACACCAGCCATTATTTCCTCCACAACCTCCCAGGAGTTGTTTGACTGTGCAGTTTCTGCCATATGTGCATGTGTAATTCAGCCATCTCCCTCTGTCAGTGCAGCTGGTCTGCATCTGCCTGTACTGCTACTTTTCATATTACTATGGCTGTTAGTTAAGCCTGCATCGTTGTGCGATATATAGGCAAGAGGGGATGATGTTACAATGCAGGTGGCATGACTAAGGCTGAGGTCACTGCTGAATAGGTTTACAGCCTGAATAGCTTCTCTTCGTGACATACTAGTCTGCGAACATCTAGTGCGGAAGCAGTTTTTGCTTTTCAGAGTAAGTGTGTTTTGAAATATAGAAGATTGCAGAGCAGCGTACCAGTGATGGGTTGAGAAAGTGGCTGTTATCCCTATATCCCCTGTACTGTGATAGTGGTATGATGTCAGCCAAGTGTTTATGTCTTACATCATGATGTCACTAAGTACACTGAGAGTCAGTGATGTAGTGTTACTTGGCACAATGCGCACTGTACTGCACTGTATTGTCCGTATGCCAGCCAACAGTTCAGACTGGACAAGAGTGAAATGTGTTCAGCTGGGTTAGAAAGCCCTGGTTTGTTTTGTTCAGTGTAACAACATTCACTCAGCAGTGGCATCAATACACCGTGCACAGAGATGTTTCTCATCATGGAACAAGACCAAAAACCTGACCGATGACAAAGAAACCAACACAAAGGGACCAAATGGATGTAAAGTCAGTGTGAATGAATGCAAGACAAACATTAACACAAATATAAAGTGTGTGTGTGTGTGTGTGTGTGTGGGGCGCAAAACTGCACACATCATATCACAGTTTGCATGTTGTTGCATTGTGTTGTAGTGCTTCATGTCTACAATATAACCAGTAGTTTTTCTAAAGGTCCCATTACAAATAATAGCATGAGCTTTGTGACTCAGGGCATTCATTGTTGCAGCTGCTTGCAGAGAGGCTCTCAGGCCCTTGTTAGACATTCCTGAGGCATTTGTACTTTTGGGGATCCATGCATTCTTTCTTTTTTTTTTCTTTTTTTTCTCCATGCATACAGCAGGGTCTAATTTGGGACCCAGAAGATTTTGTAGACCAATGGATGTACACATAACTTCAGGGGTGATAGCTAATGTGCAAGTAATCTTCTACCTGACTGGCACTTGAGTGACTTGATGCTAGTACTATGTGTCGATTGAGTGGGCATACATGTAAGCACCCCAAAATATCCTTATCGTTGCAAGTGATCTGCAGTCTGCTGAGAATTTCTTCATTTTTACAGCCTACTTGCTTTGGTGTGCTCGCAGCTTTGCCAAAACAGTTTATTTAGCCGTCTGCGAAGCAGAAGATTTGCAGGTAGATTTTTCTTTAATGTTTTTGAAAATTCAATCAGTCTTATCTTCGCTCTCTCTTTTTGTGCCAGTTTCATCTTCCTTTATCTGAATAAGAGATGTGTGCGTATGTGCTTCTGACTGAATGAGTCCTAGCAAAGTCTAATTATAAACCAACGCTGAACTCTTTGTTTTAGGTGTATAATGGGTGTGGTCTCATGTAAAGGACTCACAAGTCATTGCATTAACTGTCACTTTAGTATCAGAAAATATGTGTATGCATGTGGTACGTGTATACACTTGGCATACCCTGCACGCTTGATTCTCTGTAGGTATTCCTCAAAGGGCTACACATTGCTCAGCTGGTCCCTGAAGATTATTGCTATTCTTCCACCCTGTCTTTTTTTCTTTTTTTTTTGTAGCTCGGCTAGTGTAATTCTCTGCGTTTCAACCACTACTATGAAACCTGTCTTTGAAAGCTCATTAAATCTATTTTGATACAAGTTGTAAGGCCAGGTATAAATCTGCAAAATCCAAGTTTTGAGCACGTCGCAGGTTACACATCCTGTTGAGATGAGAGGATTACAGCTATTATTGGAGAAAGAAGAGCATTCCCTGATTATAGCTCGCCCCTGTGTGTGGATACAAAGAGTTCTGATTACTGCTGGCACTGCCGCCTCACTTCCCAAGAGTCTAAGCATTGACTGGCACAGCAGGGGGTGCAGCGAAGGCTGTAGGCATGCACACATAGATGTACCAACACAAAGGCAAACATGCAGGCGCACATCAAACACACATTGATATCCTGCTTTAATGAAAGCGCGTTCTTTTTGTTCATGAATTGCTCAGCTATTTTCATAATGTGTATTTAATACAGATTTCACCTATAATAAATACACAGAACAGCTGCAGCCATTTGGATCAGAGCTAATATTTAAATGTAATGTGTTTTTTATGGATGATTTCCTTTTTGCATGATGGTGTATAACACATCACTCTTTACTCAGTAAAACACCATCAGAGTTTAATGATCTTATTTAACAACAAGCGTTCACACTCGCGCATTTTTTTCCTGCTTGTGTTGCCTGTGGCAACGGCTTGGCAATGATCAGTGGTGATGTCAGCAGTGATGTACGAGTGTTGGAGTGCGAGGAATGACCTCAGCAGAGGGGAAGTCCCGGGAGACTCATATCAGCTGCAGCCAGTGTTCGCCTTCAGAACTTTCTCACACTACAGCCCTGCTAATAGCTAAAAGCCGCCCGACCCCCCTCTGAAGCCCCTCCATCTGATCCTTCACAGGCATCACAAATCACCAGCATGCAACATGGCAGAGACCTCTGACATGCACATAAGAAAGTCCTACTCCCCACACATGCGAAACCATGGGCTGAGAATACTTAGAGGGGGAATAGGCAAATCAACTGTGACTGCCTTGTGGGAAAATCCATTCCTCCAACAATAATGTGTTGTTTTTTTTTTTTTGCTTTTTTTCTTCTCATAAATGTTTAATCTTTTTTTTTCTTTTTTTTTTGCTAAAGCCTTTAGCATCAGTTACTTTTAAAGACTTGTAGCGCAGTGCGAAGTATGCCGTTGTGCGTGTGAGTTGAGCTGCAACAACCTGGCAGACCTTCTGGTTCTGCAACTTCTCAAAAGTGAGAATTTTTCACTGTTTACTGATAAGACTGAGAAAGATAATCAGCAGATTAATTATTCACAGCCTTAAAATGAGTCATTTCAATGTTTATATAGCCTGTATAACCTAAACATTGTAGAGCCAGTCTAATATGCCAGCCGGCAAATGTCATTAGCTGATTATTGACCGTCATCAAATAAATTGTTTCATGGTAAGATGTTAACAAGTTTGTGAAATGCACTGCAGGAAAATTAGTGAACGATGAACATGACATTTAACCATATATCTAAGAGAGTGCATGTGTATAAATTGGTTCATGTATACAAAATAATACTGGGCAATATAGCAGTACTCTAATTTTTTACAGCTTAAAAATTGTAGTGGCATTAGAACTATTGCTGACTCGGTTCAAACACTGACAGCGTTTTCGTTCTCTCACTAAACAATGCTGAAAATGACTTGAAAGAAGTTGGCAGTGCGCTTTGGAAATTTTGAGTTAGTGAAGCACTGTAGTGTGGTTCTCTTTGATAAATGGGTCTTTCTCTTGTGCTCTGACTATAAGTGAGGAATGACACGCCACATTTTTCTCACAGCGAGATTAATGTGAATGTGTGAAATGGATAAATGTTGGTTCCATTTATCTTGAATTCACTGCGTAATAGCAAAAATTGCACAAGCCTTTCTACTTGGCAACTTTAATGACTTTATGTTTATCTAATATGCAGTTGAGAAAATGTGAAATGTGATGTTTTTCACATGCTCAGCAAACATTCTTTGCATGTCTGTCAGATGCATGCGAGATGTCTATTGGTTTTTTTTTTCAATTTCAGTGAAATTTGGTATCAGCAGTGTTGTGTAAATTAGACTAATGTGCCAGTAAAAGAGAATGAATGCATTCATGAGTGTGTTTTGAAATGATCAGTTTTGTGTGTGCTGTAATTTAAGTAATAAAGAAAGTTTGGTTGTAGGAGTTCCTGTAAGTAAAGCTAGTAGTTACGCTGATCGACCTCAGTTTGAGACTTGCACGTATCCCGTGAGCTTTTTTAGTTGGTAGTATAGTCGTCTGTGCCTATGTTGTGGGCTGTTGTTGGCATACACATATTTTTATTTTTATCTGATATTTAAATCCATTACGTCCTCCCAACACACCAGCTGCATCGCCGTGGTAACATCTAGCATGCGAATACATGCTTGTCCCTCCAGAATGGGTTTTCTGTCCAGATTGGCGAGCTGCTGTCAGTCCATAAATAAATGGTTGTCTCTTCCTAGGACAGCTGTGTTACCAGGCATGAATGGAAAAATGATCACAAGAGTACCGACCGCATTCGTGAACCACATGCACATCGTGGATGTGTGCACTGTGTTTTCTAAACCAAGTCGATGGTGCCTGTGCTCATTTGCAAGCACATGTGTGCGCATGAACCCATTCATGTGTGAATAAGTTGTGAACTATGAAATGTTAAGGGATCAACTGCCACTCGTGAATCAGCGGGTGAGTTATTTATCGTGTGTGCATTTGCCCTAATTGATGTGTTGCTCAAAGGTGGGTGTTTAATGATTGCTGTTGGTAAACACATAAAACAGTGTGTTGAGAGTTTGGGGAGAACAGGACGGAGAGAGGAACGTACAAATCAATACAACCCAGTTCTCAAAAAATTAGGTGCTATTATTTTTGAAATTATGATTTGCAAATCATTGGATAAACTTCAAATGTTATGCACTTCCCCTGTTTTCTGCCCCTTTGGGGCATGGGAGCTTTTGTGGCATCTGGCAGAGGACAACGGCACTGGATGCTTTGGGTCCTGTGGGTTCCGGGTGGGGCTTATATTGACTGGGCTTGGCCCCACATATCCTGCAGATGCTAGTTAAACTGACATTGGAGGAATCTGGAGTCCAGGTCAGTGCTTTGGGGGACATCCCAAAATAAAAGGCATATGAATGCCAGGAGAACTTGGAATGTATTGAGTTGATCAGTGTTACTCACTTCACCTGTCTGGTTTATTCTTGTGGCTGATGTATGGCTAAACTTAACTTGACCTAGAAAGATCTAATGCATTATCAGTGCTTTGCCCCAGGGGGAGCTGTTACTCCAGCTGTGTGTTGTAAATCCTCTGTCCTGTCCTGCCCCCTCAGACCTCCTCCTGTCTTTTCTATCCACTTCTCAATCGTTGTTTTCTATTTACTTTCCTATTTAAATCGTTTAGTCACATCCTGGTTTACCAAAAACATCCCTATTTTCAAGTCACGGACAAAGGCAAACTTTTCTCCACCTTTCTCTTTGCCATTACATCATAGCCCAAACCGAGCCCACAGCTGTAAACATGTTTCCACCACATGTCCATGGGTTTCTAATGCCAGTCATTTGCGTGCATAAACAGACTGAATCAGACGTCTAGTTGAGGTTATGACTGAGCTAAACGTTGGAGAAAATCGAAGCAGACTTTATTCTAGCTCCAGTTAAATTTCAGTGCAAAGTGAAATGCGGTGTTGGGCACTTCTGACTTTATCCCTGGAGATCTTTTCCTCCTTTTCCTTTTTCAGTGAGTAAATGTGTTCCTTTAGATATTTAACACCCGTAAAGTGTAAGTACCATGCATGCTCAGTTTGTTTTTCACACCAAAGTAGATCTTTTGTCACCAGGTGCATCTCTGTGCTGTGAATTTGTTTCTATATTATTTGGTGCTGTCTTTAATTGGGAATTAGTAGAAAAAAATGTTACATTTGTTTTAAATCTGATGCCCCACATTTTAAGATGGTTAGAAATGGTGTGCATTTCTACAATCATGTAATTACAGTTTTAAACTAGTTGAAATAATATCTAAACAATGATGCCCTGCCCTGTGGGCTAAACAGGGAAGGGGCCATCCAGCTTTTATGGTATGTGTGATGATGTGGGGGGTGCATTAATACACATGGCGGGGTTGACTTGTCCATCTGTAAAGGCACCATTAATGCAGTGTGATATATGCAGGCTTTGGAGCAATAATACTGCCATTCAGAGAACAATTAAGTCAAAATTATAAAGAGGTATTGTGACCTAGTGTTAAATTATACTTTTTTTTTCTCTCTTTTTTTTTTAAGAGACTGCACATAGATGTGCCAAAGTGACACCATAAAACAACATAAAGTGGTGGTAGGAATCATTTCAATTTTTAATAATGGCATTGAGAAAGAAATGAAAAGCTGTGGTCAAGTATAGACTCCGAGCCAAGCTGACTCTTGATCTCAGTAAAGGTCTTAATGTGCTCTGACCAATCCATATCCACTACATGTTTTCAGACCACAGTTAAATCTGGAGTGTGGAGTGAGGCATACAGCGCCAGTCAGCATTTTACTCTGTGAAACCTGGAGAACAGAGATACCTCAACATGCCTCATTTATTTCTAATTATACTGATACGTGAGTTACCTGAATGAAGTCATGATTTATTTAGTTTGCGGTCACAAGACAAAACGCCAGCCAGGTGAAGGGAAAAAAAAACACAGGTTCCAAGCCACCACCCTTTTTCTTTTTCTTTTTCTTTTTTTTTTTTCCTTTTGCTCACATCAGGTCTGTGCTTTACAGGCCATATGTGCTTATATATATTTTTCTCCTCTGAAATCATCTGGATCAGATCATCTTGCAGCTGTCCCACAGTATATTCCAGGCTTTGACATGAAGAGGAAAAAAAGTGTGTGTACAAAGAAAGCAACGGAGAGGAACAAACTGAAACTGAGGTGTCCCCGTTAGAGCAGATGTGTTCACATGTGTGCCTTTGGATTATAATTTGGTAACTGTGTTTCATGTCGTCTGCCTCTTGGTGTGCCCGTTTTTCTCTCTGACTCTTTCTAGGTTTATAATGATCAAAAATAGTGTGGTTTCAAGTTTAATATCTTGGAAATTTTGAGTATTTCTTAAGGAGAATTCTTTTTTTTTTTTTTTTTTTACAGTTTAATCACACATCTAATGGCTTTTTAGTTTAAAGATTGGTGACATAGTGCAAGAAATAAAATTCAAGATAATCAAAGAGTGGTCTCGGCTAAATGCCAGGTTTGCGCCACAGGGTATGGATCTCTTTTTAGCCAGCATGGGCTCAGCACCAAGCCCCGCGGCACAAAATGTCTTTGCCAACTCAGGCCTCCTGTGAGTGCATGTATGTGTGTGTTTGGATGTCCCACGGGGACTTCATCCCTCTGACCAGATGATTTCTTTTTTTTCCTCTTAGTTCTATATGTTTTCTGGCCTGCTGGATCCACCTTTTGTTCTTTCTTTCTTTCTTTTCTATAACTGTTGGCCAAGTTTTGCTCATGGCACCTTTACAGGACACATTATTTTTGATGATAAATAAGAAAAATATTATCAATAACAACACTAATAATAGCTTTAAAAATCATAGCTGCCCCTTTCTTTTTAAGGTTATGTACATTTCTTATCACAGCATCCATTACTTATATATAAAGACACCTATTGACTAATCAAAAGTAGCAACTCTTATTACTAATGCGTCTTTACTCGAGACAAATTTATCTGTAACCAAACCTCTACTTTAACCAACATCATTTTTTTCTTCATGGGCCTATTAACCTTTATCCTGCTTCTGGTCCCGCTGAGTTGTGTTGGCTTCAGAGACACTCCACTCTTCCAGAAGGGAGAGTGGGCAGTGGAGCCGGGTCTTTACTGGTGCATTGGCTGGCCTCTAACCCAGACAGGAAGGACAACCATTTAAGCCACAAAGCTAATGACCACCGACTGTTCCATTTGTTTCATTTATTACCCTGGATGTGGGGTTGTTTGTTCTTGTTGGATGTGTTTGCAAGTTGGCAGACTGCACACTGATGAGATCTGCAGGGACACTGATAGCAGAGAGTGACACAGGAATTGAGTCAGTTAGATTCAGAAAGGTGTGTTAATTAGGTCGGAGTGACCGTTTGGGCCAGAGATTTCAGACAGGACTCCCCACCAGCCCATAATTAGGTCTCGTCAGGCTGAAACAAGCATCAACACAGGGTTTGCCAAACATCACCATGGTAACCATTGAAAGTCATTTTCCTACCTCAAAGGTTCTGTTTCAATGAGCCGACTACAGAACAAAAATACAGAGAGGCATCAAAGATGACTATTGTGTTTTCAAATTATTGATGGTGTTGATTTACAGAAGAATTATGGTTATAGACGAGATTATAAATAACAGTACTTGGAGCTGCTATTAAAGGCCTGGTCAGTTGTCCAGTGAAGTACAGTCATATACTTTGAAGGATGGTTATAAACACAAGTATTGCACTACAGTTTTCAAACTAAAGACCTAAAGGCTTGAATGAACTCTAACAGATTAAAAAGAACAGGAAGATTTTATTCATAGAAATCTCCTCGGCCTGCGAGACTATGAGCATTACAAGTACTTGCTTGACAGCACAATCCACAACATTGGCCAGTGCTTTGTACATCACCATGTGAACCCCGTTAAGTCATTGGGAAAATATACATGTTTTGTTTTGTGTTTTTGCGGCTAAACGCTGCCACTGGGTTCATATTTTGTCGGTGTAAGCAGGATCCACTGGGCCAAAAATGGGGGAAATTCCTGTGAAAGTGGAGGGCTGCAGTGGTTGAGCTGAGTTTGCATTATGTTTGTGTGTTGTGTGGTTGACTTCTGAGTAGACGGCCAGCCAGACAGACAGAGACAGATTGAAACCATGCTACATGTACACTCTGAGACAGAGAAGTCTTCTTTTTTCTTTTTCTTTTTTTAAGACGCTGGCATCGTGGTTATCCTGCTTGCCAAGAAACTTTAATTATGTTGCTCAAATATGCTTGACTGTAACATTTTTAATTATGATTATTAAAGTAAATATCAAAGTGTAATTACACCAAAATCAAGTTTAAAAAAATGAAACAAATTATAAAATGGCACATAAAAATGAAAGGGGGGAGGTTGTAGCTGCAGATGTTGATGTTAAGTCTCTTCATTTGAGATACTGATCGCCTAAAACACATGGATGTACAAGCGTAAAACTAGATGTCCCGCCAGGATGTATAAGGTGATATAAGTGGACAGTGGAAAGAGGAATGACAAGTAGGACTAAGAAAATATTGGAGAGGGAAATGTGACAGTGCTGTGGTGTATAGACTATGAACCAAACTAGCCACTGGTGTCAGTGGGGATGTCTTATGTAATATGCTCTAACCAATCCACATACTGTACATGCTGTCAGACCACAGTTAAATGTGGAAAGCAAAGTGAGGTATACAGAGTTACACGTTTACTCTGAAGAACAGAGGCCACAGTTTATTATTGATTGAACCACTAGATTATTAGTTTTAAGGGGTTCGGTCACAATACGTCACCACAGCAGCTTCAGTGGTCCTTGGAATTGACTCTCCAAGTCTCCGAAGCTTGTACAGGAGGGATTAAATCCATTCTTCAGAAAGATATCCCCTGATTTGGTGTTTTGATTATGGTAGTGGACAGCACTGTCCAAATCTCCCATAGGTGTTGAGTCTCCATGGAGACCAGGTTACTGCAAAGACCACAGCATCCAATTCACATCACTCTCATTTTACCAAACTACTCACCAGTTCCTCAAGCTCTCTGAATGGGGACATTGTCAACTCAGAAGAGAACCCTCCCATCAGGATCAAAATGTTGATCCTTTCCTTTGAGGGGACAAATGGATCCAGACTGTGCCGGCAAAAGGCCCCTTCATAACGAAACAGAGCAAATGGACTATGGGTGGTTGAGGCTTAAGGTTTTTACTTTTAATTTGTTGCCCATCTCTAGATTAATCCATTGTTAAAAAGGTTTTTTTTCCTCCTTTTCTTAGATTTCATGTCTGTATCTTGGTAGCGGCAGGGCATCTGAAAATGTATTTCTATGTATTTTATTGGGTAGGGGCCCTGCCAAGGAATTTGTGATCTAACGGTGAAAAAAAATGTGATAATAGAGTGTTTATTGTTGGAATTATTCCGTTTGATAACATAAGAAATTATTCAGATCAGCGAGCAACTTAGTTTTTCAGCAGAAGTTTATCTTTGTTTAACCTCTAAGTGAAAAATAAATAAATAAAAGAGGTAATTTTTTTTCCATTTTTGACTCTTGAAATTGAATAATAGTACTGGGAAAATATTCAGCCGTGGTGCTGGCTGAGTGCATACCAATACCTTTACCAGTAAGACTTTAACAGCACAGTGCATTAAGACATGTTTGTGTTGAAAAGCACTCTGCACTGAGGTTTTGATATCCATCCACCAGTGCGAGTCAGCATGTATTTCAACATGGCTGTTTATTTTCCTTTAATGTGCAAATGGCCAAATATGTGTGACAGATCATGTGTTGCGGGTTGCGTGCGTGTGAGATATATGATGGCTGTGTGAATGCTGACAGTAATTACAGAATGCCGTACCACAGCAGCCTGGAGCTGGCTGGCTAACAAGTTATTATAACATCTAATACATAACCAAATGTCAGCCGTGTCTGTTTGCTGCTACCAAAGAGATATAAATCTACAGGGACAGTGAAACTGTAAATGCTCATGATACACAGCAAACTAAAAAGATGATAAATTTGGGCTTGTGGTATCCTAGATTTGATTTGCAGATTGCATGCTGCTCCTTATTCTGACGGTTAGTGCACTGTATGTACAGTGTGTGTGCCAGGGATAATGTGGCATCTCCAGAACAGGAATCCTCCTCACGCCACGCACACAAGAGAGCCTCTGTCTGTCTCTGCTCCCGTAGGACCTGAATGTTGTCTGCTTGTTTCCACTAACAGGCCTTTTTTTGCAGCAGCTGCTTTGAGGTGAAATAGTTGGTGAACACAAGAATTACCAGTCGCATTAATTAAGGCTCGCGTCTAAATAGAACAGAACCTTCATTAATAATGCCTGTGTTTGCCTCCTGTTTCATGTCAGAATGGTTGCTGTGAAAAAGGTCCACGAAATGGGCTCTCTGATAATACACACCTAGCTTTTTACAGTCCAGACTCTAAAGAATTACCTCTTTCATTGCAGCCAGTGCTCAGTAATTGAATGTTGGGACAGTGTTTGTTCTGTCTGCGGTGTTTAATTCTACCCTAGCATTAGATGCAACAGCAGGTGAGAGTACTTGGGTAGAGAAACGCAGCAGAGACAGACCCATGAAATCTTTATTGTGCCCCACTGGCTACTGTCTTGTTAGCGTTTGGATTTGTACAGTAAAGGCAAAGCTACCCTATCATTCCCCCTCTCTGTCTGTAGAAGCTTCAGTGTCCACGCATGCCTGTTCCTCGGTGCATATTTGAGTTCCATAAACCTGAAGCGAGTACTATAAAACTGATCTTTGGATGCAACTGCAGGGGATAATTATGCAGTGTGTTCACAGCACACATGGTCATTAATAACATTAGGGCCAAGCCTATTTTTCCTGTATCTAGCTCTGAGGCTAACATATGGCAGCCTGGCTCATTTGACATGAAAGGATGGGCAAGAGGATTTAACAGTCCAGCGTCCGGCATGGGTGAGGAGGGCATGTGCGCTGTGGCTTGTAAGTATATATGACGACAGCAGGGGGACCCACTACATCCCATATTCATTCTCACATAGAGACATGTGGAAGAATATGGAGCCTGAAATCACTGTGCACACTATAGAGCTTAAAGTAGTTGCTGCAGGTAACAGAAAGTATCCATATAGGCAGTGAACAACTCCCTGTGGTTATGTTCAGTCTGGTATAATCTTTTATAAAGCTGTGATGAAGAAAGGTTGTTTTTTTAAAGTTTATTCTTAAATCTTAGGCCACTACAGTTCTCAAGAATGTATCCTAAAGTCATTAATTTTACTCATTTATTTATATGTATATTTTTTGGTGTTACTTCAGCAGAAGTATAATTTCTTTGGTGGGACTTTATTGTGTCCAGAAAAGTGGCCAGTTCTGGATCTCGTCCGTTTTCTTCCCATACTGTAAAACTGGGAACATGATGTAGACCTCCAGTACACAGCGTGAGATGACTCACTGGACATTAGCTTTCAGCCTGGCAGTGCCACCCTGACACCGGCGCAGCTGCCAGTTGAGCCTCATGACCTCCATCTATAGTGAGTTTAGCACATCACCTCCATCTGCACCTGTGGACTCAAACTTTTTTCAAGCACTCCTGCGGACCATATTGACATCGACGCAGCATAGTCTTCTTCTATGGCCTTTACGCTTTCACACGCACGTAACTGAAAATTACCACCGAGCTCACACACAGGAAACACTGCCTGCTCGGTGCCGATCATCCATTTCGAGACTCGTTTACATCAAAAACAGCATCTGTACTTTCACTCGTGCCTGATTAACATGCCCTGGAATCTCAGTACACACAGTCACACACGCACAATGGCGTAACATAATCAGCTACCACATGGCCATAGAGACTTGCACTGCATGGAGAATGTGGGAATCCGGGGCTTAGCAGAAATATGCTGTTTTTTATATTACACAAAGCACATGAAAGGGGCCTGCAATTGCAAGTGCATTACTAAAGGCATGAATGAAGACTTGTGAATGCTCCTCAGATTTGCATGTGGCTGTCAGAAACATAATTTATTGTAGAGACACTTACTTAAGCATGCATACCACAGTCAGCCAACAAATACAGGACTCTTACTGTTTAATGTCAAATTCACTTAAATGAACCACGAAGCGTGGGCGAAGTGAACACCAAAAGCCAAGAAAAATGCTTTGTCTTTTTCTTTTTTCTTTTTTAATAAACGCTGTCAGTGGGTCATACTGTAACAAACACTGAGAACCTCTTGCTTCATTGCAGACTTTTTCCTTCTGTCTTCATGACATCTCAGTGACACAATTTTTCTCCCTTTCCCTGAATTCCTGCATCCCATTAAAGCACAGAATATCATCCAGTGAGATCTGGATACCAGATTTGGTATCCAGTACCCCCTATCCAGACTATTTGTACTGACATACCAGACATTGCATGACTTTTTTTTTTAAAGAAGTTTTTTTTCCCCGCAGTGTGTATGGTGCGATGCACAGCTGGTTATCACGTGCACCTCATACCCCTGGCAGATCATCTCCTTTTTTTTCCTGTATCCATTTGTTGTTCTCAGTGGTCTCCCTGTTGCCCATGCATATCACTCTGTGTGCTTATTTCACACACTCTCAGTTGTCATCCTCTTTCTTTCTGCTTTCTGTCTCACTGTAGCCCAGAGGTAATTCCTGTGTTGATATCTGAAGCTAACATTTTCTCAGCTTTCAAAAGACTCCAGTGTTATGGTTGACCGCCCTATGAAAAGTAATACCTAGAACACATAAATAGCAAGTGCCAGGTGATCATTATTACTCCCTCAAAGCATTGTTTTCAGACCAGAATGTTGATTTAATTTAGTGAGTTAGCTTAGCTGAGGGAGGGGACCAGGAAAACAGTAATTAGTTGTCATGCTAATTGGGTCTGTGTGGGAGTTATCACATGTCTGTGTGATAACTCCCACACGCATGTGAAGCACAGTGGGGCTGGCATGCCTCTGTTCATTTCTCACTATCGCTCTCTCTCTCTTTCCCACAGACACACACACACACACACACACGTTTTTGTACATTTTGTACATAGGTATTTATGTATGCGTGCACACTGATAATGCCAAGGGACTGTCAGGCCTTTGATCCATTGACTAAGAGGAATTAATGATGTGAAAATCTTGATCCCAATTATGTATCAAGAGAAAGCAGCTAAGGGCTAAGGGTTCAAGACTTTGGATCCAATTAGCTTTGGCTGTTAACTTAAATACGTTAATTTTAACAGAGAAGGAAAATGAAGCAATATAGGGTGAGAAAAGGTGATGAAGAATTAGTGTCAAGCTTGTATAGCAGGACTGTATGTCATCTTGTTGCTTCCACTAATTGCCTAATGAGCTGATTTCTATGCAGTCTGGTTTTTTTTTGTTTTTGCTTGTTTTTTTGGGGGGGGGGCAAAACTAAGCAAATATCACCCCACTTCCACCATTTTATATCTTCAAAATCGAGAAGATGCAGGCTGTAAATTGAGCTGTAGTATTGTCGATCTCTCAGAGAATGCCTGTAATTATCATGTGATCATGTGTGGCATCCCTTAAGTGTGGTGGGCTCGATGTCTGTCGACCGTATTGTTAATCCCTGTGACTCCCTACGGAGCTATTTTTAAAGCCCTGAGGTCAGTGACCTCCAGGAAGGGTCACTCTCACTATCAGGGGGGGTCCTTCTCTGCTTTGCTTTAACATGATCTGCATTCTTTTCTTTTCTTTTGGTTTTTTATGTCTGTCTCCATTTTTTCCTTGAGGCTGCTGTCTCTGTCCACTTTCCCTTCTCCCAACTTCCTCTTTATCACTCCACCATAGAGTCCTAACAACTCGGTGCTGGAGGTAAAAAAAAAGAAGTGATAACCTCTCCTAACCTTGCCTTTCATCACTTCACTACTTATTACAGTCATTTACCATCAGCTGAGTCATGGTGATCTTCCTTTCGTTTTGAGTGAGTTTGTTTGGACATGTTGCCTGTTTTTCACCATGTTGGACTGTAATCCAATGCAAGTGCGTTTCAAAAACCTTTGTAGCTGGGTCTCTCAATTCATATCTGTATTGACAGCTGCAAGACACATGGTGCTCTTTCCAGTGAGTGGAATTAGTCCTAGATTAGTCCCATTCCCATATTATAGTTACTGGACTATTAGCCCCAAACAACTTCTACCTGTAATTGGTAAAAACATGATTTTTAAAACAGATTTATAGCCCGCAAATAATCACACACATCATGACTCCATGCAAAAAGGGGCTTCAGCATCCCTGATATAAATGCTCTGTCGTCTGCTGAGTTTTTCCTGTTCCATTCCAAACCTAATGACAGGGAGCAATTTTCTGACAATCCCACAGGAATCCACAAATACATAATAATATTAAAAGGAGGTATAATAGGATAGTAAAATGCTTATTACCAATTAGAAAAAGGTGGGAAAACATGAAAGAAGGCAGATGAAAGACGGGAACGGTATCAGCAATTGACACCCATCAATCAATCATGGAAGTCCTAAGGCTTTCAAGACTTGTTCAAAGTATCTGAGTAATTTATGTTCGTGACATCATGCTTTTCATGACAGAGCCCCCCATATATTTTGAGAACCATCAAATACATTCGTGCATTCCACTCAACAGATTTACACGGTGAATTGGTTGCAGGTGTATCTTCTGCTTGTGTTCGTGTGCTGCACATTTTGTCCTCATTTCTGACCAAATGTTCACATGGAATCTTTTCCAAAGAAGCCGTTCAAAAGAGAAAAGCCTGTAACATGTACAATTAGCATCTGCGAAGTGAGTTTTATTTCCTCTTGTCTGGCAATATGATACACTGATTAGTGGTCGGTGTGAAAAGAGGAAAAGCTGACTCACACACTTAGCAGTGTTTGATAAGTCAACAAGCGTCCTCCTCTTATCATTAACAGTTTGACCCCTATGTTTGCAGCACTCCAGGTGGCTGGTGGGTGGGGTCCTACTTTCTTGTATTTGGGTAAAGGGAGTTTTACCATGTCCTTCTACATCTTGAGCAGCGTGTGTGTATGTGTTTGTGTGTTCAAGGGGATTACTCTGAAGACCTCAGTCCAACTGAAAATAATAGGAAAATCAGGGTGGTGCCTTACCTACAAATCAAACATGGTTACTGTTCCGTAGCAACAAAGGAGAACTGATGGGCAGAGCAATGACACAATGGCAGTATGGACACTAGCAGTCCTGCCATTTGCTGCTGTTGCCACTCCACGCTTGCAGATGCTTACAGAGTAGCGCAGACCCCCGCACTGTCAGCATGCTGTCCAGCAAAGCTGCTCTTGCGTGAACATGTGTTCTGTGTGTTCAGGCTGCAGACAGTTGAGCAGTTGCCACTCATCCAAAGCTGGTCAAAGCAGTTGTTCACCTACACAAACTTAAAACCGTGATATTGTATATCAAGGAATTAACAGTGCCAGAAGAGCAGCAAATTCAAAGTCTCTCTTTAAAAAAACAAAAAAAACTACACAAACAGTGCGGTGTAGTGGAATTAATCCACTATTTTGGTCTAGACTGAAATCATTTCACAGATTACTTTTTAATCTTGCAACATACCTTTAGTCTGTGGACTTGAATGGAGTATAGCTATATAGTGTTTTTCTATTCATTTTGAGCACTCAAAGTACATGCACACGCGCACACGCACGCACACACACACACACACACACACACACTCTGATGGTTGCATGTGGAGGCAATGTGAGTTTCAATATCTTGCTCAACGATACTTTAACGTGTAGACCAAGGGAGCTGGGGATCAAAGCACTGACCTTCCAATAAGCAGACGACAGGCTCTACCTCCTGAGATTTTTATCATGAAGTTGACATTTGTATTTTTTGATATATCTCAAGTCAAGGACATCTTGATGTCCTCTTCTTTTATCTACTGCCGTCACTAGCAAGAACCACAATCTCAAATGTTCGATAATGAACATGATTGTTGTTTCTTCTTATCATTATTAATAGTAGTAGTAATGATAAGAATAATGCATATTATTTAAGTGCATATCCGCATATATAAATTGGTGAAATGCATGGGAGCCTTTTGCACTTTGCATAATTGACAGTTCCCCTGTGACAGGCCAATGAAACTGCAGCTTTCTGGATTATTGTGTAACCGATCACTTTTTTCATGGTTACACAAAGGAATGTGAGGTTGACAAATTTTCAAGTCTGCTTTCTCGCCTTTTTGTACTTTTCCGTGTGTTTTTCCTAGTGTGGCAGGGTAAGGTGGTAAATAGCAAGTAACGCAGCATTTTTGGCTGACTCAAAACGACAGGGATTGGAGCTGAATGCGGACTGATAAAATGCTCAATCTTACTCTCTTAATTTCTGGTCGTTCTGGCTTCTGTCACATGACCTGGCAGCTGTAGCTTCTGGCAGAAAATGTGCTCTTGACAACAACAGGGAGAGACAGAGAGTTTCAGAACTTCATTACAATAGAGAAGCCTGCCCGCTGGAAGAGCATAACAAACAGCTGATCAGACAGGATAGCTGTGCAATTTCATGCTTGTATATAAAGTATTAATCTCCCAGTTTTATTCAAATTACATCTGCAGCAAAAAAACAAAAAAAAAAACAAAACAAACACCATGGCTGTTGCACTGTGTGTAAATCAAATTAGGTTCTTCTAGTTAAGTAATTAGAATTCTTATGTTTTGGTGTCATTGTCCAGCATTTCTGGGCAGATATATGAGGGCATAGGGCACCACATGCATGAACCTCTTAAAACCATTTTTTTTCCCATGCACGTTTTTTGTTTTTCTAACAATTGTGTGGAGAATGTGCTTTGTTCACAATCCCTATTGAAAACTGGCTGCAGAGATGTATTGGTGGAAGGCATGTCAGCATGTGATTAAAGTGATTTCTGGGCCGTAAAAAAAAACCCTTAAATGAACTCGATTTTAGCAAAACCGTCAACGCTGCATTTAAATTTATTCACAGAAGGCAACAGAGAGATAAAAATATCCATTAACTGGGTGCTGCAAAGTTTTCAATGTGTGGAGAAGATGATTGAAAATTCCCAAAAGAATCATTTTGGGGGTTAAACAGTCTGTCTTCAGACCACACTTTAGTTAGTTACTCAACCAAATGCACAATATTATATGGAAAATATATATTTATCATGTGAATGATTAGTGTGAATTAATTCTGGGACATTGCCCTCCTGATGCTGGGAGGAGTGTGTAAGGGGGAGCAGAGTGAGGGAGTGAGAGGCGCTGGGTGAAGAGAGGGGAGGCGCCTTGTTTGGAGGATTTGCTGTGTGTTCCGGGCGTTCTCTCACTCTAAATCTTTATAGAAATACGTTTGAGTGTTCTCTCTGTTCTAGTTTAGAAAGTTTTGCGGCACTCACTGAGGGAGTTCATTAACTTTCGGGAAACTTTTTCCCCATTTCGACGACTTTTTTCCCCCGGTTGTGGGGCTTGGTTTATACCCTGGAGCACGGATCTGCGCACTGCGGACTGTGGAGCAGGGAACACCTCGCTTGAGAGCTTTCAGACGAATGACCGGGTGTGGGTCTACACAATTCAGGGCCGACTTTCTTTACCTTTGGTGTTTCTCTCGGAGTTTTGCTAAACATGTCAGGACGCAATTTACGCACTGAACTTCAAATCGCGCCAAGCAATGTTGGAGCACTTTACCAGCGCGTCAAGGGCAACTGTCTGTGAAACAGCCTTGG
Organism: Pterophyllum scalare; assembly: GCA_024447675.2. Lineage (NCBI taxonomy): Eukaryota > Metazoa > Chordata > Actinopteri > Cichliformes > Cichlidae > Pterophyllum > Pterophyllum scalare. The sequence goes on from JAMQGT020007200.1 coordinate 91,655, forward strand.
CACCGATATCTTGTTTACTGCTGGGGATTAAGGTCCCTGCCTGTGGGCTTGGAATCAAGCTGCACAATACCGTTCTGACTTTGGACAAAGTTTTCTAGCGTTATGGAAGGTGATCAGGGGACCGGTGCGCCTTCCGATGAGCCCCAGGCAGACGGCGCTTCTGCGTCCGACAGTTTTTCCCAACTGTGGTCGGACGTCATGGGGATGCTGGTAAGTTTTTGGGGGAGGGGTGACATGATAATTGGCTGACACCACAGACTCACAACTAACTGCGATTGTTTCCTTCATCTTAAAAGTTAACACTTGGATTGCAGAATGAGCGTTTGTGTTGCCAAATAATAGGTGCGTGCAAATTGCGCATCAAAACAACACTCTGCAGCGCACTCTTGATAGGCCCCTGTTCCAAATCCACCAGTGCTCTGCGTGTAACCTTGTATTCTGGTGGTTTGAGCTGTAGGCTGCCAATGATGAGCTCATACAGTCGAGCCGGTCGGAGATCAAAACAAACGAGAATTGACTGAGAGTGTGGTGTGTGATGCACTGAAGTGGAAGCTCATGTATGTGTGTCTGTTGGGCCCATCTTACATTTCTCTTCCCTTTGAAAAGGTTCAGTTGAACTTAAGTGCGTTCTGCTGATAGAGATGATTTGGAGTATAGATTTTGGCAGTGTTGTGGTTACTAGGAGAAAAACATTACTTAATATAGTTGATTCCACTTAATTCTTCAGGTCCCCTGGATCATGAGAAGTGTTGAGAGCCCTGTTTTCTTTGTAAACTGCTGTTATCTCATCCCAGTGATGTATGTTACAGGTTTATGCCGTCAAACGCTTATCACTTCAGAGTTGTTCTGTGTTGTGGAATACACATTCCTGCAACAGTGTTCTGTTCGGCTGCCAATACATTCTTTAGTTTACTGCCTACATGGGATGTAATAGATCTGCTATCTATAGGCACTGCAGTCGCTTTGGTCTGGTACTGAGGATGCATGGTGTATAAATGCTGAATTGTGTATGCCTAGAGGGGGAGGAAGATACTGTCCTGCCCCTCTGACACTAGGTGGGAGACCTGGCTCCCAGCCAGGCAATTTATTCAGATTTATTGCCCCAGGAGGCATATGTCTGCGAGGCTGCACTCATTTATGTTGTTTTTCCACCTTGAGTGAAATCACACAGACTAGGAAAAAGTAAAGTTTTGCTTAAAAAGTGCATTGCATACACTCAACTCCACTGTTTTACAATCATTTCAAAGCCATGCTATAGACAGCTTCACACAAGCTTCTGTTTTTTGGTTGGTTTTTTTTTGGTTGTTTGGTTTTTTTGCCTGAAGCACTCTCTAAAGCTGTTTAAAAAACATTAGAAACCATACCAGCAGACAATGGCACACTCTTCCATTATTTCAAAGTCACTGGCCTCAATTTTGTTGCTGTCTTCTTCCATATTAGTTTAATAGTTTAGATCATCTAATTTTCCTACAAAACTGCACAAGAAATTTCAGAATAGTGAAAGTATGGAACTTGTTTGGCTGCCCCCAGCTTCTGAAAGCCATCAACTTTAGGAGAATCAGCAGCTCAACCTAACAATAACTGATTTAACAACCACGATGATGCAAACCATTCTGATGGTACTTTTCTCCAAAACAGAGTGAACATCTGGTGTATAAGATGTTAATTTAGTTCTTTTCTGTCAGCTTGTCAAACATCACTTCATTCCTCGCCAGTGTTGCTTTGCTTTTGTTGAACTTTCTTGCATGATTGAGTTTCTGCTTGTTTAGAAAGCTGTTTATTTCCCCCAATGTTGCTTTAGGTGATATTATTGGAAAAACATTTCTAAACAGATTTAACTAAACCACCCTTCATGGGAGACTTTATCTTAACATTTGGCTCACGCTCACATCTCTAAAGACATTGTGAGATGCTGAGCACAGTGAACACCATGGTCTCCTTTAGCAAAATGGATGCTATATATAACCAGTGCACTACGACTTTCAATGCCTTTTGTTTTGCTTGAGCACTTCTACGGGACTGCCCTTTGAATTGTGATTTTTCTCCTAGCTTGTTGGCCCAACTTAGCTCACTGCTGCATATGTGTCCGGCTCTCTGCACATGCAAACAGGCCTAAATCCTTTTTAGAGATAGGTTTCCATCGTGATAAAGATCTGGTCAACCGGTTTACTGTACTTGACCTTCCGCTGATTACAATATGTTTCAGCACACATGCCAAACTCACTCTTACTCTTAAACTTAAATCAGCAGTTCAGATAAGCGCTGAAACACTCCACAGCGAAGAGTTTAAAGTAGGTTTTTCATAATGCTTTAACTGTAAATCAAAAGCTGCTTCAATCTGCTTTATTTGTTTCTGAGGGCTCCCTGTCTCTGAGGTTAACCATACACAGTGACGTGTGGTGGAATGTGTTTAATAAGAATACCTTAGAAAGCCATTCATTTATGTGTGGTTTAAGCTAAGTAAATAGCTCTTGAAGTAATAAAAACTCAAAGGCATCTTAGGACAGTATGGCATAGGAGCTGTGAACTGTTTTAAGTGGTTGGATTTACACATGTCTGAAAGGGAATTTGCTGTTTCTTGTCCCGCCCCGTGTCTGGAGATATGAGGGTTTTCCCTCAAAGTCTGAACTTCTTTAATGACTTTTAAATAAATCTGACTCGCTTTAAACACAAACTGTGCTGTATGCATTTGTACAGATGTTGAGATGTCTTCGGCAGTCTAGATTTCAGTTCCTTTTCATTGAATCCCACTTGGGAAATATTCTGTGGGATTCAGCTTTAGCTGGAATACGTGCTGTTTCTCAATACAGTGTAGAGGAATGACACAACACAGGTTTCAGACATGCCTTTGCCTAAGGCAAGCTTTAAATTGTGTCCCCCTCACCGTGCAGGTTTGTTCACTAACCTGGACAGCTGACTGTCACTGCTTCTTTGATTCTCTCCAGAAATTTCTCCTGTCATAGCCTTGTGGAAATAATTTACTTGCCTGCAGGGGATCCTTGTCTTTTTGAAAGGAGCTTTGTGGTGTTTTACAGTGTGGGTGGGAGTTTGTCCATTTGGAAAACACTGATTTATGTAGGAGACAGTGCACCATCTTTAAACCTAAGGATCTGATGCTGCTCTTGAGACGTGATTATTGATTGTGTCTAGGAAATATATGGCTAGATGATGTGACCTCCCTGTGCTTCCTCCCACATACCATTTCATACATAGTGGCAACATATCCTTCAGCTGTCTGTTTTCACTTAAAAAGTATGGCTAGCCTGGTCAGTTTATGTCTTTGCCAACAGTGTTTTCAACACAGTCTATAATAACTGAATTTAGTCTATTGTTGCCAAGTCCAACTCTGGTCACTTCTCCTTTGCTACCCCTCCCTGACCAGACTCATTATTGAGGTCACTCGGAGATCTGGCAGGTTTCCTTTGCTGGGATGGCAGAGTACTGTTCTGCTCAAGCCACGGATATCCTGAGGAAGCTCTCTAAAAGAGTGAGTTGTGGCCCCTGGCCTTACCCTCCTCAACAGTCTCCTCCAACTGGCCTTTGAGGCCAACTTTTAGTCAGATGTCTCCTGGTTTAGAGTTTTTTTCTAGTTCTCACCTGCAGCAGTTTAAACATTTTTAAGAAATGCAGTTGGATGATGTGACACAGAGTGATGGCACGTGAGAATCTTTCTATTAAATTATCTTATCAAATTCATCATCTTGTATAATTTTTTTTTTCTTCTTCTGCTATTAGATAACGTGTTCTCATTCATGTCGTTTGTTAGCAGTAGAATGGCATTAGTCCAGGGAATAAGTAGGGATCAGCTTATTGAGGAGTTTGAGGAACTAGGTGGGTAGAGTGGTGCATGTAGTATGGACTAGATAATGGATTTTATGATTTTTGGACTGTTGGGAACGTGATCTGTTGTTATTGTCCATGACTCAGGAAATCTTTTGATCCACTTAACAAAACATGAGTACAGTGCACCTCAATACAAACCAGTTGGTGGCAGTTTCAGTCCTGACCTGCGGTCGCTTAGCAAGTGAAAGTGATCATACTACTGACGTTCTAACATTACATCAGACGGCTCTTGTCATCCATTGTTATTGTTCTCAAACATAAAAAATGGCTAGTCACAAGGGCATGGCTGGAACAATAGTTAATAACATGTTCTCACCTATTCAACCCATGGATAACTGAACCCCAGTATGATAAACGGAGGAATGTGATGCCAAAAGTTGAAACAGAACAAAAATGTTAGACTTTTAACCTAATGTCCTGTCTTTTCTTAAGTTAATAAACAAGCAAATGCTTGTATTGAATATATAATCACTGGTAACGCGAGTACAAGACGACTTCAGATCAGCTACCTGGGTTCATTTTCATAACGTGACAGTGGAAATGTGTCATATCATATCTTAACAAAATGATTTAATAAAATTATATTTGTTTTTTTGATGTTCAGTGTGTTAGCAGTGTGATTAAAAAGAGCCTGATATGCAGGCTGCTGAAGTTTAGCACAGTGCACAGACATGCCTCATGATTAAAGTGATGCTTCTCCAAATTGACTCTGAATGGCTATGGAGAGGAAAGTCTGTCAGTAAGAATGCGAAGAATTCCATGGCCAATTGACCTGAGGCTACTGAGCCTTCATGCTCTTTCCATTATCTGTGCAACCTTTGCACACAGAGCAAATACATGTATGTCTTTAATTTGAATATCTAAAATAAAGCTGATAATATGGGCTTTGTGTTCTTAAGTAGTATGACATATTAACTATTTTTATTTCTGGCATGGATGTAAATTATCACCTCTGAAGCAATTGTAAGTGGACTTTATGTACTGTAAATCACTCCTCAGCAGCTAAATCACACATTACTGAAATGGCAATCCACTGTGATGCAACAGCATTAATTTCTATTTAGATGGTGGTGCAACATATCAGCCACTAACTTGCAGTAGTCTTCATACAAACTAGTGAACAGTGTATCCCTTTCTGTTTTACATTGCACAATCTTTCTTTAACAAAAATGGAAAATTTTCAGCTGTAAACTGGGAGTACCCATCTTTATGGAATGACAAACTCTTGGGCTTGGACACCAAATGGCACTTGCACACTCTTTACTGTGAATTCATGCAAACTCCCTCACCCATTCTTGCTTGGGTGGAGATTTTTTTCTTTTCTTTTTTGTACGGCCATTGTTGCTATTGTTCAAGTTGAAATGGGGAGTTGGCGTCCTTTACATCCAGGGTGGAGTAGCTGTTACATCGCATACATCGGCATTAGTTTCTGTTCCAAACATCCATGAAACTAGATGTGTTTATAGTGTTTTATGTGTGGATGCAAAGCAGTTTTAAAATAGAGTTTTACTGTGAAGATCTTTTAAGGTTTATTGTCAGTAGAGCCTTTTTGTTTAGGTTAGATAGAGTCTCTTTCAAATGAAGGATCTCCTTTTATCAGATTTCAGATGTGTTATTCTCCTCTCACCAAACAGCTGCCTTGAACTGTAGCCCACAGATTATCCCTTGCCCAGCCACAGCGCCTACCCTGCTGCCCAATTTCTAAACAGCTCTCCTATACTTTCGCTTCCACGCTGACAGATTTACTCTAAAATGTGGGCAAAACACTTGTTCATGTGCTGACACGACCAGTCAGTCCAACATTGTGAGAAAACAGTTGGTTTACCTTTCTTAGCTCGTTCCTTCGCTCGCTGTGATTCACCCAAAAGCATCTGGGCTCATTACACAACAGAGCATGTGAACGTGTCATTTGTGAAAGGTGACGGTGGAAGTGGAGGCCTGAGGGTCAGCTGTGTCGAGCGCCTATGAGGTAATCCCGCTGGAGAATCAGAGGAATCTCACTCATCTCTGCACACACATTGTTTGCACACACACAAACACACACACACAGGGGTGGGGGGGCTGTAACAGTATATCTGAAAATGTGAAAGCATATACAGCTTTACCTGTCCACAGCTGAGTTAGTGCTGTGGGTGGAGGCAAAAGATTTCAAAACTCTGTTTCTTCTGCTATGACCCCCCCCCCCAAAAAAATGTATCACTGTTAAAAATCGGAGGAGTTGGAGGAGAGGTATTACTGTTGCCATTTGGATATTGCAAATATATGTTCACAACATTGTCATCTGGTTGGTGATTGTAACATTTTGGGATGAGAGAGTGTGCTTTCAGTCAATGTGAGGAATGAAGGCAAAAACATGTGTATGCTCGGGGAGTGTTTCCACTGGGATTCTCAGTCAGCTCAAACCATATGTCTGGCCAAAACAGGATTTCTCAAGAAAGGAGGCTGGGAGGATGGATCACAGCAAGCCAGAGTGCACATTTGAGACAAAACATTTGTTTTTTGGTAATGTTCTCATCTTGCAATTAATAAATTGTAGCTCTGTCTCAACAAGCTGTGTTTGTGATTGGCTTGCCTCGGTTTGTTTTGGTCCGATGCTTTTGAAATCCCCGGCATGCGATGTGTGTGCATACTAATGTGTGTTCTCCCCGACTAGACACCCATTTCTGAAGAAGGCCCTATGCCCCTGTGTGTGTATGCACGGGTGTGCGTGTGACACCTTTCTCACAGTGATCCATTCATTTGTGGCCTGGCACCCAGATAGGGAGTCCAGTTGAGAAAGACGGAGACTGAGAGAGACTGTTCGGACCCTGCACAGTGACTCAATGCTAGCTGTCTGCCTGGCACAGATTAGATCAACACTGATGAATATTCAACTGTTGGCCATCGCTGCCAGAATGGCCTACATTTTAACCAAGGCAAGACATGGGAGATGAGCTTCTCTCCCACATTGTACAAAAGTTGCTTTATGTCCCGCTCCATATTGCTATTGATCTATGTGATCTATATTCCAAATCTGAGATGAGGGCTGCTGTAAACATAAGTCACCCCAACTCATTTCATATATAATGCTTCATAACAGGCCTCCCTATGTTGACAGTTTATATTCAGCCACACAGTTTCATAAAACTTGAATTAAAAATTTACTAGAGCACCCAAGAGTGTTATCTTGTGTTGGTAAGCTCTTTACTGTTTGGAACAGAACTTCCTCCTTTAATCCTAAACAGGTCTTCCTCACAAAGGCAGGAACTCTGCTGATGTAAACTGTAGCTTGCCGGAAAAAGTGTGTTTGGATTGGAGCTTGGTGAATGTCTGAGGAGGTAAAGGGCATCCTTGATATAAAGACAAAGACCCGGGAACAAACCAAGGGCTGCCAGTGACACTGAATGGGGGCTGATAAGAAGGAATAAATGGCCCTGGAGCCCTTTTACTGACGGTATTTTTAGGTTTTGTGTTCGTATGGCGTATTTTGGCACATGGGTGACGGGAGCACCGTATTTCTTTTAGCGGTCTGTTTGTAATACAGTTGAGACTGTGAAATTAGCTCCACTGCCAAGAAGAACAGTGTGCATATAAAGAATAATATTGTTGCTACTACTTGACCAACAACATATTTAGTTTATTGAAACTGCGTAGGAGTGAGAGGGAATATCTGTACCCTTTAATCTGCGTCAGGCATACCAAAATGCCTCCTTGTCAGTTAGCGAGTAACTTTTATTTGCCACTAATTGTAAGTGTATGGTACATTGGTTATACAAAGTCGTGCTTGGAGTAATTGGAGAAGATGGAGGGGATATGAATGTTACGCAGTGTGCTAACTCAATTAGGCTTTTTCCTTCCCTGCAGTACTGACGGGGACGCTGTGAAGTGAAGCTACATGAAAGAGTGCATGCATATAAAGGACGGATTGAGTGCACAAAGCACTGATGCACTAATGCTTTTCGCTTCTCACCAAATTTTTCACGAGCAAAAAAATGTCCTTTTCTTTTTGAGTTTTCACAATTTGCACAAATGGAGTTTTTGCAGTGGGAGCATTTTCAGCACAATTATCAGCAGTTTTAGTTTCCTGGCTAAACTGTCCCTCCTCTTCTCCTCAGGATGGTTCTCTGGGCAACATAGATGACCTTGCACAGGAATACTCTGAGTACTACAACACCTGCTTTAGTGACGTCAGTGACCGCATGGAGGAGCTACGTAAACGGCGAGTGTCCCAGGAACTCGACATGGTAAATGCATGCTCTCACCCGTGTAATTACCTTGCCTAATGAAATACAAAGCATTATTTTGGCTCTCTTCTGAACTTGCATGCTTCAATTTTTTTTTTTTGCACTCTTTGCAAACCACTAGACAAGGAATAACAGTGACTAAACAAACACAAATTTGTGTTAATGTGTAAGACGTTCCTCGAGGGCAGTGTGCCTGAACACCACTGCGAGTCCTTCTCAGAGAGATGTAGGATACTAAGGCACCCCTTTGGTTGCCAAGTTGCAAGTAAACATATGATGGAATGCTGGTGCTGCTGTGGAGGGCCTAGCTTGTGCAGCACGCAAACCAGTGGGCCCCACGCACATGCAAGAACAAGAATAACATCAACTTCCTAATTCCCTGAAAATAGAAATTGGGCAAATGAATTCATCCAAAAAAAACAAAACAAAACAAAATGCTTCACTCTGCTTGCTGCTACTCTCTAGCACATCTGCTAGAAGGTCACACATAGTAGTGTTGTTGCGTGGCAAAATAATGAATCAGTTCTCCATCCGCATATTTTGCTCACGTTGCTGTCATGTTAGATTTTCTTATTTTAGACCTTGTACAGATTGTCTCCTTATTTGTTCATATGTTTTTGGCTGTCATCACATGTTTCCAGTTTAATAGACAGCCCTTCTTGCTTGAAGGCAGCCATGTGGTTTAGGTTGGGTTGAAAAGCACAGCTTGTGTAGACAGCTGATTTATTGCGCTGTGCATTTAATGACTTCAGACATCCTGTTGTCACTGCTTTCAGGATAGGGATTTTTAAGATTGTAAATGCATTTTGCATCTTGTTGCATCTCTTTGGCTACGGACTTTGATCTGTGTTTACCTCTAGGCATTTTCTTCAGTTTTGAAGGGAAGCTCTCCTCCTGAGGACTTAAAACGGGGGAAAAGGAAGCTATGAAGGCTGATTTTGCAGCCCCTGTGTGTGTGTGTGTGTGTGTGTGGTGGTGGTGGTGGTGGTGGTGGGGACTGGCTGGGACCTGAGCCTGAAGCCCAGCGCAGGAGGAGGATAACGATATGAATAGTGGAAGAACAAGAAGGAAGTAGGATGAGGGGAATGAAGAGGAGGAGTGGAGTATGTGAGAGCCTGCAGCTGTCCTGCCACTCTACAGATTTTGGCAGCAAAATATAGGAGGAGAGAAGAAAAATACATGGAGGAAAGGATATAGGTCAGACAACACCTTATCAAGAGCTCTCAAAAGTGCCGTATCAACCCACACTGTATGGATTTAACCTTGCCTAGCATTTAAGTACAGAGCTTTTTCTAAAATTAGTTTTGGGTACTGTTCAAGTCCAGAGCAGTCTTTTCTCTACCGATCCTTCAAGGACACAGCGGATTAAGACAAAAGTTCTCCTCTTAGGCAATATTGTTAAGAAGTATTGTGAAAGTAATACACAAAGCATGGTAGTGAGACAGAGCACAAGAGACTAAATGAACTGAGAATGAGGGTAGACAGAGGAATGGACACCCAGTCAAAAAGAGAATAACAAAATGACTATTACAGCTTGTGTGTTCAGAAGTCAGTGGCTGCAAGGCAGTGTGATGCAGTCGTCACCCTTAGGACCAGTGCCAGATGGTTAAGCAAGGTCATAAGAGGCACATTAATAGAGACACATTTTGTAAGTGGAGCTCAGGAGTTAGACAGGGAAAGACTCAAAAAGGTACAGGTGGGTGGTAAAGCAGACAGGACTTCATAAGGCCCACTTCCTCTCTTTGGCAAGTGTCTTATTTTTCCATCTCTTTAAGAATATTAGATTTATAGATCAATTATTTTCTATTTTTTGAGTGGCAGGTAACTTGTTTCTTCAGATCTCTCCTACTATAACCTTTTTGGTCCAGACCAGATCTAATCAGTAAAGGTTTAAGGGCAAAGGTCACCGTAGCTTTGAGCTTAACTGATCTGCACTCATATTTTCCTAGAGACGGATGAAGTCAGTATAAAGGTAGCATTGGAGAAGATGCCATCAAAGCGGGCCCTAAAGTTAAAATTACAATTATCTGCTTTAAAGTCCTCATACTCCATGTTTAACTTCTGCTGGCACATTTATTTGCGTCTGGAAAATTCCCATGTGAAAGCCCCACTGTCTAGAGTTTTGGTGCGGTCAACTTGGTAACACCAAAAAGTAAGAAGAAGGCCGTTTGAAGTTTCTGTTCTCCAAAACATTCTCAACTTGACTCTTGGTACGGCAAATGTGCTCATAATTTTTTCTGGGAACCAGTTGGCTTCTCTTTTGGGGTTTTGGGGGGGTTTGATTTTGGTTTTGTTTTTTGTTTTGTTTTGTTTTTTTGAGGGGGGGGGGTTACTGGCTTCTTTTTCTTGTTGCAATGAAATGTAACATTCAGATTTATGTTTGTCCACTTGCACAATCTATCAGTCAGCTCTTTCATTGAGAAATATGGGCTCTCTTTATTAGGAGCTGATGACCAAAGTGCTCTCTCCTCGCCTCATCTCAGTTGTTTCTGTGACTCTTTTGTTAGTTTTATAAGTTAGTGGGATCCAGAGGGTTAAATAAACATCCTCTTTGGGAATGTGGCTATGGATTAGCGATATGCCCTCACAGTTTCCCAGCGCTCCTATAGATGTGCATTCGGACATGGTTATGTGATGATGCGTGAGGATTGTTATTGAAGTGACGGGAAATGCTGAAAAAGAGCAATATGTTCAGCAGTTTTGATAAAATCTGTTGTTTCTACTGACAGGTCAGTAAAAGGTCAGGTCAAAAGGATAAGGAATTCTTTTGTTTTGCTATTTTTTTTTTTTGCCTGGGATTCAGTTACAGAGTAAGCAACATTTTAGAGTGTTTGCTGCTAGTATTGTGCCTCTGTTTTATGTGCAGATTTAATCTAATCCCACAGACTGTAATAATTTGGATTAAAATAGATGCATTTGACCTTAATAACACACCTTAAATCTGTAAGCACAAATCGATTCAGAATTTTTGTTTTCAGTGCCCCAAAAAAAATTCCTTTAAATTCTGAATAGAAGGTACTTCATAGTACTTTACTTTTACAATATTCAAAATCTGAGTTTTATATCTTTTTAAATTTTAGCAGTGTCTATGAAAACACTGTGATGGCCGTTCTCATAAGGAAGCCCACTCCACACTATTGCCTTTTCCCATCAAGAACTGGTTTCACACATCTCCCTCCAGAAAAGATTGTCACGACAGCGAAAAGGCTCGCACCAGCATGGCATCGAAAATCTGGTTGGCCGAACGTTGAAACCAGTGACGTCATCGGCTATGGTAGGGGCAGTAAATAAACAGTGCTTTATCAGCCCAACGATTCTTATCTCAATTTTGGTTAGTTACACTATTCAGTTGTTGGCTCTCAATGAATTTACAACCTCAAAATTCAACTTGGATTCTTTATCATTATTAAATATATCGATCAAAGAAAATTTGGCTTCTGAAGAGGGTAATGTTAAAAACAAATTGAGAACCGCTGCATAGAAGTGATCTGAAGTTGAAGTAAACTTTAGTAACTTCAGATCTATATTTAGCTTTAGCATCTGTTCTTTTTTTCTTTCTTTCTTTTGTCTTTTTGTTTTTTCTTCAACGCAGATACAGTTGGACAAGCAATTTAAACTATCCCTACAAGTAGCCACAGAGTCATGGTGCAACTTGCACTGCAAGTTTTCTTTTATTCAAAGATGAAAAAAGAAGAACATGCCAAAACACAGACATAAAACACCAGGGCAGGAATCACTTAGACATGCAGTGACTGGTTGTTGGGTGACTAATCTTGTATGGCCAAGGGAGAAAACTATCAAACTAGATTTTGACATCACTTTCTAACCATAGAAATGGCACAGATGAATCAAGAGGGTTCATTTCGGAGTTTGTGGTTCTTGGGAAAACATTTTAACACTTGCTGTTAACCATAATGAGACACTGCAGTGCTATGTGTAGTAATATCTTTGAGGATAATTTTAGAATGTGGATAAACAAACCTTTGAAAATGGCATCCTATCAATCATCAGATCGTTGGTCGTAATTTTGACTTGACGCAAAAACACCTCAGCCGGTGTCAGATTAACCTGCTAACCTGAGGAACATGCTTTATTTGTTTAATAGAGGAGTAGCTCGACAGTTGTGGGTCAAGACTCAGGCACGGACTTGAGTTTTGTTTTGCCGTGAGATGAGGAACCATGTGGTTAATGCCTGCATGAAGTTAAATCATCAAAGTGGGCCCAGTTCAGC
>JAMQGT020007203.1:0-12771 GCA_024447675.2 Pterophyllum scalare
ATTTTTAACCTACTTGGTTCAGTTACGTATTGCTCATTTTCAAATGACTCCCTGAACCTAGGAGGGACTGAAAGAGGCAGACAAGGTAAAGGGAAGCAAAAGGACAAAATAAATGATAAATGAATCCAGCACAATGTAACAGAAGTGAGAGGAACATTGGCAGAGAACAGTCGTAGGATATTAAAAGGAAAAAAAAGGAATTGTGCAAGTAAAGATTAGTGGTTAGAAAAGAGAAGACAGGAGAAGAGAAGCATGGACTATCAGGCCACTCCAGTCATTAAACCAGACACACAGTCCTGGCGGACCACAGCAGGAGACAATACAAGCAATACGTGGTTATGTGGTGTATGTTATGCACATCTACTGGTTCATTTCACTTCTCAACTGACCATGAAACATAATAGTCCACTCATATCCCCAACTAGAGAAAAGCAGTAAGATCACCCCTCCTTTCTTATATTCTCTTATAGTTAACCAAGGAAACATTATTATTTATGGTGCCTTTTTCAGCTGAGCACCCAGGCCAAAATATTTTCACAGGTCTGTGAATTTAGAGCCCTGAATTTTTCTTCCAGGTCAACAGGACTGTACTGATGTCGTCATCCTGGAGCTGATCCACAGACAGGGGAACAAATGCTGTAACATGACAGCAGCTGCAGCAACGCCACTGGGATGAAGTATAGGCACATTATTTTGACAACACAGCTGTACGCCTGTAAACCGGTCAAAAAGCGCTCAGTTGTGTGGAATATGTCACAGCTTTTTAAATGCTTTCAAAATAAAGCACTAAAACTGGCTTTAAAACAAAGCCAGCTGTGAAAAAGTGTCACCTGAAGATGTTAACTCAGAGATCCTTGTGCGGTCTTCCACCAGACGAGGAAATTGTTAGTCTTTGCAGATAATGGGTTTGTGGTCAGAACTCACAGAAATTTCTTATTCTGTGTTTGAGGGCAATTCTCTCGTTAATTACTACAATAAACTGTTACTGCTCCCATCACTGATGACTGCAGGCCCGCATGGAGCTCATCACCGAGTCTCTCTCAGCATCCACCGCAGGCTAGCTCGGCACAACTTCGCAAGCTCTCCTCTTTAAGCAGTAGTTTAACCACAATTTAGTACGCCGAATGACACTGCTATGGCGTTATGCCTGAAACGAATCTCTGGCGTTACTGTCAAAAACACATTTGTAAAGCGAACGGATTTCTATCACACTAGCTAACTCAACCCAAACGACGTGCAGAGCTAAGTTATCCACACAGTCACTACCGCCGCGCTCATGTCATCACAAGTCCATCACCGGCAGAGCTCCAGACAAGCGAGACAGCTGTCAGAAAAGGTGAGTGCAAGGTTTAAAGGGTAGTACCTGTACGTGCCAGGCTACAGATGCGAGCTAAAGCTAAGTTTTGCTAACGCTAACCAGCTCGAAGTCCAGCACACTTAGACCACTACTCGGAGGGAAAATGAGGAGGAAGAAAAAGGAAAGCGACATTTCTTTTGTTCGTGAATGTAAACGTGACACTGAAATGATCACAACTATTGATAAAAGAGCTGTCAACTTACTTGTTTTGATCCTTAGAGAGTTGCCTGCTGGAGTTGCAACCAAGATCGTTTGTGTTTGAGATGAATCACTCGGGAGTTTAGGGACACGCCTTCCGGTTTGGAATGTGCGCCATTATGCACGCCATGCGCTGTGCTCTTGTAGTCCCGACTTCAATTTTTTTTCTGACTTAATTAAAAAAAAAATCACATCATACATATCATTGCTGTTCTGGGGTATGATGCGGCAAATGATACTGACAAAATATGAAAAAATTTCTTTGTTTTTGTTAATCATGTGGCTATGTTTAACCAAAAACTGCAATGAAGGCTTTGTTCTGAAAATATATGTCTTTATTGTAGTGGTTGTGTACCTTATGACAATGATTAGCCAGAGGTCAAACTTCATGCTGCCTTTAAAGTTCATGATTTAAAAAGTTACTGAAAACCTCACTCTCTTTTCTCCACTTTGCTAGTTTAAGTTTAGCATATATGAATATACAGTATTGTGCAACAGTCTTGATTTTTCTAGAAAATAGGGAAATATGAGCAGTGATTTACTAAAACATGCAAACATACATGGAAATTTAATCTATCTGAGTGAAAATGAATAGAAATGCACCCAATGTCCAAAGAAAAACATTGAAAGACCTGTAGAAAACCTGGAGAAATGTTTCTCAAGACCAGTATAAAAAAATTACAAGAAAATCTGGCTCATTGAAAGCAAATAATAAAGAAATAAGTGGTGGCTCAAGACTTTTGCACACTATTGTATACACACGCATGCATAGTCTTGTCAATAACCACACAAAAAGACAATTCAGGCAGTTACAAAACTTTTATTTGTCAAAAGTTAACACCATTAAATATTACTGTTTTTGTATTTATTTCTTTTAACCACATCTCTAAAAATCTTTTTCCTTTAATATTTTCAAAGATCACTGGTTAAGTAAAGAGTAAAATAGATAGCAGGTAATATAATGTCTAAATAATTGAATAATGACAATAAAACTGTAGTTGTGGACAGCAACATCTCCATGTTGCTCCAGTGACTGAAACCCAGTTTCACCAGTTTCCTTTAAACCAGTTCACCATTTGGAGATGAACTTATAATTGCGCCAGTACTTCTGTTCACATATTGTTAAGTTATGTATTTACTCATGTTAGTTAATCCAGAGAAAACCAATTCTTTTATGTGTTCTTGAGAAGTTACTATTGCACAGCATACTGCGCCCTGCAGTTGAATTCGATTTAGATGGTTTAATCACAATAAAGTAATTAAGAAGCTGGTAATAAAGTCTAACTATGCACTGCTGGAAAGAGGTTAAAAATAATATTCTTTAGTATTTTGAACATGGCTAAGATTCTCACAAAACTCTCCCAAAAATTCTCACCCCATGACCCATCCTACACTGACTCCTGCTGTACAGAGTGATATAAAAGGAAACATCACAGCAAATATTATTGGGCTATGGCAAGCAACACAGGGAACGCATCATGTAGAAAAGTAGCACTGTGAAACACGGATGTGTACACCAGACGTTCTCACAATATAGGGAAAAAACATGGAAAGAAATTCCATCAGTTATTTGCATTGTTATGAGATTAGTGCCAGAGTATAGAAAGAGTGTGTAGACAAGCAATAGCACAAACCAGTAAATCAAAGCTTCCACCTTTAATCTGTACTGTCTTGCTTTTTTAAAACCCCAGCGTGCATCTCTCTCTCTCTCTCACTCTGTCAGACCATTGTTTTCTCATTACTATTTTACAGTTCAAACTTTTTGCATCTCTGTCAGTAGAGAATTTCATTCAGTTCATTTAGCAAGTGTACCGCTGCTGCATTCAGGGGCTCAGGCATCCCTTGATTGTTCACAGGTTTCCACGTGGGGGGAAAACTGAGGCTTTCAGCGCTGTAAGCCCACGGGGATTTGTGGTTTTTAATGATCCATTTCTTAATACTTACAGTGTGTCTATCTACATGTGCCTCACCATAATATCTCACCGGTGGGCACAGCGATCACAATATTCCCCCAATATCACTGATGAGATGAAAGCTGCTGAAAGGAGAAGGCTGAGATGAAGAGCTGTAGTAGTTTGCCAGACAGCTTGCATCAGAGAAATCTCCAGTCCTCCAGCCTCCTCAACATTTTCTGGCCGCCTCGAGAGATCCACGAGACTACACGGGGGATGCCCGACTATTCCTTTGAATGCATTTCAGCTTCTTGATCGTGATAAAATTGCTTACATACTTGCTACTTACTTCTTTATATCACTTAATGGCAGTCACTGCTACTGACATGTAGCATGAAGAAAAAAAAGAATCCCACAACTTATTCATAATAGCCCTCAGTCAGCAAAGACAGAAAAAGTGGACAGTGAACAACGTGTAAGTATATAGCCACACCCTTCATGTAAGGGCATTAAGAGATATTTTATTTACTGTGAAACACAGAATTATTACCATCTAAGTGAGCATGAAAACGTAAAATTTAAGAGTATAAAGTAAGGAACTCGGGTTAAAAGGGAACCTTTTAGTCACTTTAATCTTCTCAGTTAAATCCCTCAAAACCCTGAATCCTAAATAAATGTGATAAAGTAACCTCCACAAATAGCGAGCCTTGCGCAGGTGAATAGGTGTCTGAATTTGCTTTGTGGCCATGTTAGTGGTGGTGCTGGTGTGTGTAAGTGAACAGAGGAGAATCTGTGTGTAAAGGTGAAGAGGGGGTTTGTGTGTGTGTGTGTGTGTGTGTGTGTGTGTGTGTGTGTGTGTGTGTGTAGGAGTGTAGTGTGTGTGTTGTGGTAGTGGTGGTGGTGAGATGGGGTCACACCTCAGTGCTGATGGCATGCTGATGTGTTGGTGTAGAACTCAGGAGGGCGGCCTGGCTGGGTCTCCCTCAGCAAGGAGCCTCGGACAGCGGGGCAGTGGCATCGACAGCGCCTGGTTGTCAGTAGTGTCGTGGGCATGTAGGTGATGCGCTCGCCAGGCACGCATTCATCGGGTAGTGCGGATGTAAAAGGGTGAGTCATAGGGTGAGCAGCTGGGACAGTGGCTGCGACGCCCCCTGGTGGTTTTGGTGGGGTTGTAGGATTTGGGCGGCACTGGTGGCGACAGGGACAATGGGGTGATGATCGGTCCGTCCAGGCCTGAGACACTGCAGGCATTGCAGGCAAAGTGTTGCTGAGAGATAGAGCCACTGTCAGACCCATTCTTCTTGCAGCAGTAATACTGCAGAGGAAAAAAAATACTGGTATGGTTAAAGGTATTAAAAAAAGAGTTTTCAATGAGTTTCTACTACATTTCAAAAACAAACCAATTCCGCTGAGAACTGGATGCTAGTTCAGTGTTTTAAATGTGTATACCACGAACTACAGATTTCGACATTATTTGCAACATAATATTCACAGATACTTGGGGTAACATACATTCACTGGTCCTAGTATTTCAACATTGTTTTCACATATTTGATGCACGGAATATACAGTACAAACATACCTGGAGTCTACAATAACACAGCACGGCTATGATACACAGTAGTATCACTGTGGCCAGTATTCCTCCGGTTATGACAACAGTTCCAGCTGTCATCCGACCAGCTCTCCATCAAACTCTGACACAGGCACAGGAAATGAATTTTAAAAGAGCTTTATTACTGCTGATATGAAGTTAGCAGTTGAGCACATCACATGTAGGTGTAAGACTATTCAACCTCTCTCACCCGTCGAATATACAGTTAGAGCCATAATTTGTTGGACAAGAACACCGTGTTTGTAGTTTTGCCTCTGTGCATCATCACAGTGGCCAAATCAAAAATCTGATACATTTATTTAAAAAATAAATAAGGACTGGCTCAGCAACACCACACGGCCTGAAAAACCAGCTCGAGGTCTACAATCAGGTCGACAATCAAGATGACTGCAGTATAACCAGGTTACTGGTGTCATTGGTGATGTGACTGCTGACATGACGTAGCAGGATGAATTATGAAGTGTGCAGGTTGTGTTCAAGTGTACTCTTCTTCTCAGATTCAGCCCAATACTGCAAAATACAATACAAAACAGACTGCAGAAAGACCCACAAACATGCCACAACTGAAAGTGGCTGCAGCAAAGATCTGGCAGAGCAACTGGAGAGAAAGAACATATGGTGATGTCAGTGGGTTCTAGACTTCAGGCAGTGATTGACAACAAAGGATTTTCATTAAGAGTCTTAAAAACCATCCTTATATTTCAAAGGTCTGTTAGTTTGTCCAATTAACTTTGGGCCTCTGAAAATGGGGGACTATGTATAGAAATGTTTGTAATTCATAAGCAGTTAATGTAATACTTCTTTTAAAGTAGTATTACTCCCATTCAGCTTTAAGTGTGATACAGATGCAAAACTGCAAAAATTGTCATTGTCCATTGTACTGTGATGAGCATGACCTAAGCAACTGTTAATGTGGGAACCAGCAGAGAGCTGTATGTACATACCCATTTGCAAAATGTGCCAACACATTTCCACTTTGTAGAAAAGAATGAGAAATTCTTTTTTTAATGATTCGCAGAAGTGACTACATGAGATTAAAATTCATTTCTGATGCTAACAAATAATAATAATAACTCTGAAATTAAATGAGGGTATGCATTACTACAAGTCACAACTCACAGACATACAGAAGTGAAGTGCTAAAATACTGCATTTATCAACAAAGTGCACTGCTTTGAAGCTAAAAGGTTTTTTTTTCTCACCGCTATGCACAGTCTTCAAATACTGAGCAACTTCAACTACTTAACTTTGTGTAATTGCAGAAGCTGAATGCCAAATGCATTCATATGAGAAATTACAGCATTCCAGTTCAGTAACACAGACTAGGAAATTTTTTAATTAGCAACATAAAATTCAAATTGTTTGCATTGTGCCATACATCATATACATATACCATTCAGGCATAACATTATGACCACCTGCCTAATGTTGCCATCATCCCCCTTTTCCTGCCAAAACAGCAACAGACTGCGATGCACTGTGTATTCTGAAGCCTTTCTAACAGAACCAGCATTAACTTTTTCTGCAATTTGAGCTACAGTAGCTCGTCTGTTGGATTGGAGCACATGGGCCAGCATTCACTCTCCACGTGCACCAGTGAGCCTTGGCCACCCATGACCCTGTCGCTTGTTCACCACTGTTCCTTCCTTGGATCACCTTTGATAGATACTGACCACTGCAGACTGGGAACCCCCCACAAGAGCTGCAGTTTTGGAAATGCTCTGACTCAGTCGTTTGGCCCTTGTCACACTCACTCAAATTCTCACGCTTGACCATTTTTCCTGCTTTAACACATCAAATTTGAGGACAAAATGTTCACTGTAATATATCCCACCCACTAACAGGTGCCATGATGAAAGGATAATCAGTGTTATTCACTTCACCTGTCAGTAATCATAATGTTATGCCTGTGTTATCAGTGCTTGTTATTATTCCTGGTTATGATTATTGGTATTAACATACTCACGTTCAGCAAAGTTGCTTAACACCTGAAAGGAGACAAATAATAATTAGATAGATGGATAGATAGATAGATAGATAGATAGATAGATAGATAGATAGATAGATAGATAGATAGATAGATAGATAGATCTTACATCAGAAGAGTGTTTGAAGGTTTTACGGTTAAAATCAAGTTCAAATCTCAGGGGTCACACTGTTTGACAAGTCTGCTCTCTAAGGAGAGAGATGGAAGGAGCACAGAAACAGGAAAGATGGAGAGGAGACAGAAATGTTAATTGTGGTAACCTTAACTATTTTCTTCCACAAGGTGGCAGCAAGACTACCAAAAAACTCTCTCTCACAATGGCTTATGTCATGTTAAATTTAGCCAGCCCTAAGGAATGACTACAATTACTATGAGTGAAAAAAGAAGAAAGGGGGAAAGGAAAGAAGAAAAAAAAAAGGAATGTAAGAAAGTCCTTGAAAAACACAAAAATATCTGCAAAACTAACAACAAAAACTGGAACTGTGATTCAATGAATGCTGATTTAGGGCTTTACTCCTGCATATAACACAAACAACTGCTTTTACTACAACAACATAGAGGAAAAAATAATTGCAGAGTTCAATAAACTCTGTATATGATTGTATTATAATTCTTTCCACCTTTAGATTACCCTTTGGCAATCAATAGTTCTTCTCAAAAGAAATGTTTAGCTTCACTCCAAATAATCAGGGAGCAAAAAGGGAGACAGAATTACAAATCATAGTGTTAAAATGAAAACACTGATATTTGTACACAGCAAAGTCTCTCTCTCTCTCTCTCTCTCTCTCTCACACACACACACACACACATCCATGCTGAAATACACACAAACACACACATACAGCATTATGGGATAGCAGCAGTAAAAGTGATTTAGTAGCAAGGGCCCTGATTGGTTAGGGGTTTGGGGTCTGCAGCCTGAGGCTTGTCCAGGTGAAGTAAAATCCATTCCTGCTGATAAAAACATGTCCAGCCTGTGACTGTGGTGGAGGTGGGAGAAGCTGGTGAAGGGAGAGAAAGGATATAATGCTTTAATGAATTAAAAAGGAGGGAGTAAGCAGTAATAAGTGGAGCAGCACCAAGAGTACTCTTAGTACACTCCTGCAGAAAGGTGTGTGTGTGACATGTCACAAAGAATTAATTTCTCAGCCTGTCACTTGTGATTTCTGCTGTTTGACATCTGAATGGACTTGTGCGTTTGCTTGTGTTGCTTTTTTCCTGTAAATGTAATGTGACAGATGATATTTTCTCAGTACACTGAAACAGGAGTGCAGAAAAACAATTCACTCGGTGGAGGCTGATACCATGTCACATTCTTATATTTTTGTGTTTTTTTTGTGTGTGTGTGGGTTTTTTTTTTCACAGCTGATAAAATAATAAGGCATGCTTAAGGCTGTGGCCACTTTTAGTGATAGTTTTAGCTTTGTTCCATCTTGCTCAGCATTTATTGTCCTCAAAGACATGAACACTGGGCTTTCAATGAAGCTCGTGTAAAGTGTCAAAAACTGCAGTTTCTCAAATGGCCACTTGCAGCTGGATCTAAAGGTCTATAAGGCCTGACCTCAGCAAATTCAAGTCAATGAGCACTATCTCCTGAACATGTCTGCTATGTTGGTGCCCATTGGAGCATTTTAATGGAATCATGTGACAAATAAAATGGGTTGCTGTGCAGGTGAGTGAAACAGACTGTCCAACCAAATTGTGCTTAGTTTTGGTGAGCATAATTCTATTATTTTATTTGTATGTAAGTTAACACAAATTAGCAGATACGCTACATTGCCTAAAGTATTCACTCATTTGCCTTCACGCATATGAACCTGAGTGGCATCCCATTTATAATCCATAGGATTTAATATGATGTCGTCCCATCGTTCACTGCTATAACAGCTTCAACTATTCGGGGAAGGATTTCCACAAGGTTTAGGAGTGTTTATGGGAATCCTTTCACCATTCTTCCAAAAGCACATCGGTGAGGTCAGACAGTGATGTTGGACAAGAAGGCCTGACTCGCAATCTCCACTCTAATTCATCCTAAAGGTGTTCTATCAGGTTGAGGTCAGGACTTTGCGTAGGCCAGTCAAGTTTTTCCACACCAAACTCGCCCGTCCATGTCTTTATGGACCTTGCTTTGTGCATTGGTGTGCATGTTGGAACAGGAAGGGGAAAATCTCAAACTGTGGCCATGGAAGTGATTGGAATACCTGGATTCAATTATTTGGATGGGTGAGTGAATACTTTTGGCAATATAGTGTACCTAAATCCATGCAATGCACCCGTACAATTTTTGGGGGCAGCCTGCTAATCAAGTCTGCTCACATTAACCATCGACAATATAAACATGGACGAAGGGTCTGGATTGGAAAAGTGAAGTCAGTGCAGAAGTGCCTTACACCTGCATTTTATCTGATATGTGGTTGCAAAAAACGTCCAATACTACAAAGGAAAATGGCTTTCTGACTTAACCTCTTGGTCTCACTATGTTTCTGTTTCAAAATGAAGGATTATCCCTGACATGCTCATCGGCTTATCAGTCTCCAGTCGTTAGTCAATGAGCAACCGGTTCCACAGTCAGGTCAGCCCGTTGTCGTGACTCAACACATCTGTGTTTTTTTAACCCAAGGTGGTGAAGGTGAAAATGCTAAATACATGGCTTCAAAAAATGCCTTAAGAAATCAGTTGGTGTTGTCACAGTAGCTACATCAGTCTTTTATACGGTTTCTGGTGTTAACTAGCAAACTAAATAAGAATAAGGTTATTGATCCCTGAGAGAAATTCATATGTCTGACATAGCTCATCTGCTATTTGTAGGAGAATGAAAAAACCTAATTAAACACTAAAGTCAGCACATCTGAAAGCTGATATGACAACCCCAAAAAATCAGAACATTTTGAGTCTTCATCAAACCAGTGGTCAACATTACAGTGGCTATGTCAATCTTTTGTTTACAGTCCATGTTAACTGTATGTAGTAAGCCTATATTTTGGGGTTTTTAACTTTTCCAGTTCAAGGTGATGCGTCCATCCACAGTTCACAAGAATCGCTACTCCTCCAACAGCACTGAATCAAACTTCATCTGATGGGTTTTCATCTAAATTGTGCTTCAAGTCAAAGCAAAGGTCACATTTGTATTTTTTTATTTAAAAAAATAAATTGAGATGGATCAGGAGCTGGATGAGTTACTACATCAGTGATGTTCTGGTTTTCCAAAAGTACTCAGTTTAATATCACTGTGAATTACTGATGCACTAACCAAGCTAGAAAGCTACTGTTAACATTAGCTGACTTAAAACCTCTGTACACTCTTGGTTTATTTTTTTAACATTATTTTTTCTTTCTTTTCTTAAAACAAGAATTAAATTTTTTTTTTTTAATTAAGGCTGAAGCATTAGTTCCCCCCCCCCCAAGGGAGGACTAAGTCCCCGCAAAATACTGAGTGATGTCTTTGGGGCTACATCCACGTTTTACAGTATGTCAGACCAACCTGCAGAAAGCATTAGCCAGCATCCACTGACTACCTGGGTACCTGGAGATGAACCTGCAGATAATTTGTTTGTTTAAACAGCCACATGGGCCAGTAATTAACTGATGATAATTATTTGGCCCATTTAATTTGGGCTACATGTAATAAATAGCAACAAAAAATAATTCTTTAACACCTTTACAACGTTTCAATCATGGCCACTGCCTTAGATGCTGGTGCCATGTCTGGTGGTATTGTTGCCCTGTTGTGTCTGACTGGCAGCACCGGAAATTAAGATTCTGAATAAACACAGTCTTGCGTGCATTTTGAGTTTGCTCTGGTACAGCATTTCAAATTTTGTTTAATTTACATTTAGAAATACATAATTAGGTAGCTAAAGAATATTTAAACAGAAATTTAAATAAATTTCTATTTAAATATTTAAATAGAAATAAAATGATGATCCCACTTTGAGACAGCAGGGGGCTCTCTCCTAGATGATTTTTTTAATGAGTCATTTATTTACAGAAGAATCCGCTCCAGCTTTTTGTTTTAGACATAAAAGACATGCTTGCATTTTACATTATATAAAAGTGACTCTATTATATAATGGACAGAGTGTGTGACTGCTAAATTAGGCGAGTTGAAAACACACACACACACACACACATGCACTAAAGCAAAACACAATAGCTCCTGAAGTGTGTTGCACATCTGTGTATAATAATATGCACCAGTGTTAAAAATGTTAACTCAATTTCTTCATTAAAGCACAAAGAGTTGGAAATGCTGTCAGGAGCAGAAGAAAAGGAGCCAGGGCTACATCAAAAGGCTGCGATCTGAATTGCTACACTGGATCCAAGCTCATAAACCATGTTTCTGTCAGAAAGTACACTACCCCTCAATTACGTGTGGAGACTTAAACTGGATGGCAGCTGACAGATTCCTCTTAACATCATTCATCATAACTCTCTTCACCGTGAGCAATCTTAGGCTCGCTACACCAAACTATTTTTCATAATTAATGCCAGCACTGTGACTTGTACTGCTTGGAGGAAATGGAAATGGAGTCACCGCTGTCGCAACACCATCCTTTACTCAGACACACAGACACAAAATAATACATAGACTTGTTTTTATCTCGTGTTTACATGTTGCTCTGCAAGCACTTGGTTAGATCCATTTGAGGTTCATTTATTTGACAAATATCTGCATCGGCACACACTCCACACCCACTTATACACACAGATGCTGTGCACACTAGATACATACACACACACATGCGGAGTACAAGCAGAAAGAAAGTTGGATCAGCTACCACTGGGTCCAGATTAGAGTGGCCCTCAAAACTCCACAATGCCTGTAGAGCCCTGTTCTGCTGATAATACTCTTACACGGGCACACTCACATACACTCACACAACCAGTATTCAAACAGGCAAATGTACTTAAGCATTAGCAAATACATCAGAACATCCTCATAAAACATCCATTAGAACTGACAGCAGAGTTTTCTTAGCACTTAGCAGCAGTCAGTGTACAAAGAGCACCAGCATTTCATTTATGAACACCATTGAGCCTCGGGACTCATAACAACCATCCAATACAGTCAGAGTTGAAACTGCGGTTTAATCCCACTACATTTGAGTTAGAGTAACTCAGATCATTTGCAGTAATGTGCATACATACTTTAATAAACATAGCAGCTGAGGTCTTCAATGATTCACAGATTTAACCACAATGTTTAATTTGTTTCTACATGTTACTGGAGCTCCTGTGACTGTTCATGCACTTCACTTCACAGAAATGAAAAATATATGTTGCACAGTATCAGCTGTAAAAATATACTTTTTCATTTTTAAATGATGATATGAAAATAAAGTGTTTCTATCACTTATATGAATGGGTGATAAAATCCATTCAGGGTGGCACTGTGCTACAAACTGGAGATGCGTTACATACTGAGCTCAGCACATTCAACAATAGTTTGGACAACTATCACAGTTAAATTTCACACTCTGGCCTGTACAGTCAGGTCCATAAATATTTGGACTATGAAAGTTTTGTAATTTTTTTAATAGTGTAATTATCTAGACCCTTATTGACCTGACCATACATACTCTTGAGTTGGGGATTTTCTTAACCAAGGAAAGAATTCTGTGATCATATGCTTCAGCTGTCTTCAAGGCCTTTTGGTGTTGCTGAGCTGGTCAGTGCTTTCATTCTTTGAGCTACCAAATGCAAGTTCACCATTTTTAAACAG
>JAMQGT020007204.1:0-5000 GCA_024447675.2 Pterophyllum scalare
GCATTTTCCATTCTTAATAGGCTGGCCTCAAGTGTTTGTGTATGTGTGAGGGCTCATGCTTGTGCATGTACTCAATCGTGTGTGTGTGTGTGTGTGTGTGTGTGTGTGTGTGTGTGTGTGTGTGTGTGTGTGTGTGCATGCATGTAGGAGCCACTGGAGGCACAACTGTAAGTGCTATTAGATCTTGATATTGCAGCAGTAGCTCACGGGAGCTCAATACGATTTAGTGCATTTGTCATTTTTATCAAGTACAGGGGCTAAATGTATAACGTAAACCACAACAAGCTTGATGTCCCATTATCTAATTCAGCTCTGGGTGAGTTTCTGTTTAATACATTTAATCCTGCCATTTCTGTATTTATTGCTTCTTTTTTTTGGTAACAATTGAAACTCTCAAGGGCAGCCTCATTTCTTACATCCACATTCTGTATTACCACTTTAAAACCGAGCAGAATCACCTCTAAAAAAACACTCCTGTTAAAAATGTCGCTTTTCAGTTTTTGTCAGACAAAGATTTGCCTTGCAAATTCACAGAAACCACCAGTTGTACACTCACCGGTCTCACTTAGTCATGTAGCAACCTATGAAGTTCCAACGGAGCATCACAATGGAGAAGAAAAGGTGATTTAAGTGACTTTGAACGTGTGGCATGGTTGTTGGTGCCAGACTGGTTGGTCTGAGTATGTCAGAAGCTGCTGATCTACTGGGATTTTCCCACATAACCATTTCTAGGGTTTATAGAGAACAGTCTGAAAATGAGGAAATATCCAGTAAGTGGCAGTTCTCTGGACTAAAATGCCTTGTTGATGGCAGAGGTCAGAGGAGATCACACTGCTTCAAGATGATGGGAAGGCAACAGTAGCTCAAATAACCACTTGTTACAACCAAGGTTTGAAGAAGAGCATCTCTGAAGGCACAACCTATTGAACCTTGAAGCAGATGGACTACAGCAGCAGAAGACCACACCAGGTGACACTCCTGTCAGCTATGAACAGGAAACTGAGGCTACAATCACATGGGCTCACCAAAACCACACCAGAAGATTGGAAAAATGTTGCCTGGTCTAATGAGTCTCGATATCTGCTGCGATATTTGACATATGCCAGTATTTGGCATAAACAGTGTGAAAGCTTGGAGCCATCCTGCCTTGTGTCAGCAGTTCAGTACCAGCGGTTGAAGGAACAACTAGAGCAGACGTGGAAGAAAAAGTCCAAAGTGGTCCCAGTGGTAATCGGAGCATTAGGAGCTGTAACGGCAAAACTGGAAGAGTGACGCCAGCAGACTCCAAGCACAGCATCAGAGGTCTCTGTTGAGAACAGTGTATCTTAGCCTAGGAACGGCTGAGATGCTGCACAGAACCCTCAAACTCCCCAGAATCAGGTAGAGGCCCTGAGCTTGAGGAACACACACATTCCACCCCTAAAGGGGTTGAGAGGGAGATTTTCAAATTACATATTTTTACCCTTTGGTGCTGACCCACATTGATTTTGAGATATGTCTCTAAGATTTGTGCTGCTTTATAATGATTTTTGATGAACAAAAAGAATCTGCAGCAGCATTTGTGAAATTAGTGTCCTAGATTCTTTGAACCATCATATTTAGAAGCCAGTTTGAACTGGGAATATTGTCAAAATAGTGCCCTAAGTTAATCGTGTATTTAATAATGTATAATAAGGAAAACGGGATGGGAGGACGAAGACAGAGAGATCATGATGATTAGAGCAAAGAAAAGCAAAAAGCAACCGAGACAGAAAGAGCAAAGAAAAGACAAGAAGTAGGCTTGAGAAAGATGTTGTGGCAAGTGATGGAGGGAGAGAACAAACAAAGTGAGATGAGAGAGAGAGAAAAAATAATCACGGCATAAAGCAGCAGCATGAACACCAGCGAGTGAAGGAAGCAAAGGGCAGACAGAGAGAGGCAGAGAAAAATGGAGCGATTGAGAAGGAAAAAGAAATGTAGAGGATATTGATTGGCTAAAAATGCATGTGGTGTCTGGTGTGCAGCTCCTCATTTCTAATGCCTTCTGACCAGACAGGCGGAATCAAAAAGATCATCTTTGTGAATAGCTGCATTTAATAGCTGTTTTTATATCATTTGATCCTTTGAATAAGTCAGTCCGTCAGTTAGTCAGACACTGCTGAGTAACAGGCAGATGGAAACACAGCTAGTCAGTCAGTCAGTCAGTCTCCGGCACAATCTGGCAGTAAATAACAGTCACTCCAGAGTCTCTATCAAAAGTACATCTCAATTTGAGATGATGAGTCTGCCTTGTTTCAGTTGTTTTAAAGACAGCATATTTTCAAGAACCTAAAACTTTATGTGCTGTGAACTTGTGTAACAAAGTAACTGAAAATGTCAATTCAATTTTTCCTTGGAACTGTGGAACCGGAACAGATGAATAAAGAGATATTCCTGTCAGTCTAAGAGCTCTACGTCGTAGGACCAAAAACTGTTGCAGTGAACTGTGAGACTGTGATGTGTCGTTCCCCTTTGCAAATGGTCAATAGGTCGGTTGGTGAATTGGTTCTTTAAAGAATTCTTTACTTCATTCACCTGTGGTTCTGGTTCTCTTCATCTGCTCTGTTTTTATTCAGCCTTGCCCTTAAAGTCATGGTTACTGACTTTTATCAGCCCTGGCTGAATAGTTCCCCTCTATGTACTTTCTGAGAAATACATGATCAACTCTTTGAGGCTATACCTAGGCACAGCAGTGCAAACTGTGTGCTAACATACAATGACAGCACTAATACGCAGGATGGAAATCAGGCTCTTAACAAAAGACTGAATTTAAAAGATGGATGTATGGTTTCGCCTATAGGTCTTTTCCACAGCTGATATTTCCACATGTCACAGTAGTACAGCAGTAGATCAGGTGGGCACCACTACAGGTCACCTGTCTAAACAAGTGAGCCATGTACTGAAGGGTAGAGTCTGCCCTGGGCTATGCTCTGCATGTCATTTCCTCCACTCTCTCCCTCCACTTTTATAGCTAGTCTTCAGGGTGCTATCTAATAACAGGCAAAAATGCCCCCCCAAAAAAGAATTTAAAAAATGCAGTTTGAATTGCTGTTACATCTGAGCCATAGTAAACCGTACTATGACAACCCAAAATGTCTCCAGTGAAAAATACCTATTGGTGTGTGGAGTAACATGTTGAGGTCGGTCATATTTGGATGACAGGGGAGTGCTGGGGAGTTTTCAGCTAACTTTAGTGTTAGCAAGGTGCATCAGTTAGTTGCTGTCATATTTAATGGCAAGCAAAAGAGTAGACATAGAACAGAAAGGACTTCTTACTGGAGAAACTAACCCTAACCCTCCACACAGTTGTCAAAAGGGCAGAAATTGGCTATTGAGACCAGCTGAACAATTGTTTTGTACGTGGCTGTAAAGGCCTTTACACTCCAGATGCGTAAAATACATGCAAATGTTTAGTGTGTTAAAAATATTTTTCAGACTCACCTATTCTTAATGCAGCATTTCACACTGACTGTATCATTTCACAGGATGAATTTGTGGCAGTTATTTTTTTGGATCAAGTTCGAACTTTTACAAGCGAATAAACAGATCTGACCGATCAGAAGACTGCATTTAGCAACATGTGAGCTCATAGATCAAATCGCATATGTATATACTGAATATACAATGATACAGGAACAGTAAAATAATACTGGTTTCCCCCAGACACACATCTAGATGCTGCTCCAGGTTAATTGACTCTCTGAAATTATTTCTCAGCTCAAACTGCTCCACTGACATCCTGAAATATGTGCAAAAGGGGCTGTAATGCAGCTTCAACTCTGGGGTCAAACCATGAAACTCTCCCTGCTGCTGCTTTCTCATTTGAGTTGGATCAGCCCAGAATCTCTGTTTCTTCCTTTTCTTGTTTAGAAACATCAAGACTTCATCACATCATCGCTTGATGTCGACTGCATTTTTTTCATAGTGCATTTTATGAGAAAGAATTATTCGCAAAAAAATGTCCAGTGTGTATGTCGGTTACACAAGTTCACATCCAAATGATTTGGAATTATGTGTTATTTTTTCGCAATGCATCCGGTGTGTAAAGGCCTTAAATATGCCATAACACACTGTCGTTCTGTCAGGGCAAGCATGGTGGCAGTGCTTGCCCAGTGAAATCTAAAACTAGACATCAATTAAAACACACCAAAATGAAAGCGATCACGCTCCCTTCTTATTAAATAGTGTTCTGTCATAAAGTTTCTTAACTCTTTGCATCCATCTTTTTAATTACTGCCACCTTGTGGCCGCAGTTGCCTATTGTCTGTGCTAGTGGGCTCAAATCTGCTTGACTCCTATTGCACAGGAATCTGTATTGATAGGTGTGTCCAGTTAACAATGGCCTTTCCTAGTTGTTGTGCACCATGGATAAACCCTCCGGTCTTTCATGTGAAACTGCTGGGCAAGCTGTCACTGGCTTGGAAACTGAGCTAACATTACCAAGTAACCACCTTGGCCAACATGTGCATTGTGGAGGAATTCGACTGTAGTGGGAAAAAGTTTTTAACAACTCCTTTAGCACACTAGCAGTGAAAGCCTTGATAATGGATGGAGGAACTCCTGCCACATCTGCTTTAATGAAGCAGACAAATTGAACAGGTGCATTGAACTGAGCTGAATTTTATTTCTACTTTTACTAAAGGAAGAGTTCAAAAAAATTCCTGCACAACTTGTTATTGTCAGGTAGTAGATGACAACTACAGCAATAATAATATTTTACAATTCTTCTGCGAGGAAGGAGTGAAGATAGGTGAAGATGTTCGGAAAGAGTGCCTCAAGCTGCACAAGGCTGTCAGCATGCATACAAAATGGTATGTTTTAATCTGGCCCAATTTGTCTTGTTTCATCTAATATCTAATCTGGTGGGATAAAGACTTCAGCTTTAACTACACAAAATCATTGGTCTATGTACAAATTTTACTGCTAATCCATCGAGCTGTTGAGATTTTTCAGCATGCACTAAAAAGGAAGATCAACTAAAA
>JAMQGT020007204.1:7500-15236 GCA_024447675.2 Pterophyllum scalare
ACACACACACACACACACACACACACACACACACACACACACACACACACACACACACACTCAAAGGCAAAAAAGACCCCAAAAAATGATTTTAAATGATGGGAAAGCAACCCTTTTTTTCTGTTTGACATCTCTGTATTTACATGACAGCATACAAATAAAAATAAACTAGATACAGTGTTTCAAATTAGACCTTTTCACTAAGCTGTAATTCCATTCTTAGGGTCATGCTTGCGGTGGCATCCAAGAACTGGTGTAAGGTTCACACTCAAACCTTCAAACTCTGCCATTCTTAGATTTATGAACCTCAACTCTAACAGTTCACCTGAGGCACTGAACCAGATTGTTGGACACATCACATCCAGCTGCGTCTTCTGGCCTCAGGTGGGAGCTTGTCCTTGTTCGCTGTCCTAGGTGCTGAACAGGCAGCAGCGGGGCTGAATATCTCTTCAGGATTTGAACTCGTGCCAGTGCCCAAGGAGCAGTGAAGCCCTCCATGCACTGTCACAGAGAACCTCCATTTGTGAGTGTGATGGTTTGATGGTTAGTCTCGTGAAACCACTGGAAATTTTACCCATCTGTATTACCAGGGACTTTCTGTGTGATACGCTGAGTCACAGTAGCACATATATAAAGATGTATCAGTGTGCTTCTTTGTCAGACTGGCACACAAAGCTAGATGCTGGCAGACACAGCATGCTGTGGTGCAAACAGCGTCATTCTTCTTGATTGCTGTTAGTTTCATCAGAATTACTTTTGGATGGCTGGTTTCATCAGAACATCTCTCATGGGTGTGTGCAGTTGTGGGTCTTTAAAGCAGCTAGATGTGAGAAAAATCAAATGAGATCACAAAGAAATAACTGAAAATCAGCACTGAAACTCAAACGCGTTCACTGGTAAACAGGTAAAAAATGTTTTGGGCAAAGAATCATTAAAGGGCACTTTGACAAGCACAGAGAAGAACAGTCTTGTCTCCATTTTCAGCACCCACATTTCTTTGAAATGTGGAGGATAAGGGACCAGCCACATTCTCTGGAAGAGTTTTACAAGGTACGGTGATTTCTGTGAAAGCTGCTGAGGTGCCACAGAATACACAGAAGGTGGTGTGTCCTGTGGTGAGATGGGTCTGTCACTCCCAGCTTGTGACATATGGTCACTTGTCCAGGATCCATTTCAAATTTAAATTCTCTGCATAAGGGTCATTTTTAGCATGCAAGACTGATGTGGAGGGGCACTGACTTTAACATAAACTATGATGTTTTCAAGACATGAACAAAAAGTCTCGTTCCATTTTAAATGAATTTTGGTCCATGGAAGATGGCAGCATTCCTGAATCATATTCATTTATGGCCTCTTTGTTTGCATCATAGAGCTTTAATCTGCAATCACTGCATTCACAGACAGTAATTTATGGAAGTGCTCCATGCAGTGATTTCCATGAAGGAATCATACCTGCTTTCAACTTGGTGCTACCTGACAGCTCGAAGATCACGGGCATCCATTATTGATTTTCTGCCTTGTCCATGACGCACAGAGATTTCTCCACATTCTCAAAATCTGTTGATGATATTATGTACTGCAGATGGTGGGATATTCTAAGTCTTCAGAGTTTTACATTGTGGAACCTTATTCTGACCAAGTTCTTTTGCAGATTGCTTCCCCCATTCCAACTTTTTACCTCAACATATGATTTTATTTTCAAGGTCACAGGTCAAGGTCATCAAAAAAAAAAGGGAAAAAAATCCCTATCTCATCATTGGCAAAATTAAAAATTCATATCTCTGAATATCGCGATGAAATTTGATAGTCCGCTGTGAGCACCAACTGTAGATAAATCATTGTTTTTTTTTCTATTTTAAATTAAAATACTCACAATAATTGTGAACTACAAAGCCTACACAAAAATCACACACACATATACAATTCACACCTTGGCAATTGTTTGTTTTTCTTTCTTTCATTTATTTTTTTTAGAGGATGCTATTACAGTTCATAAACTGAATAAAAATATATCCAGAATATATGCCATTATCTGTTCTGCTCATTTTTAAAAATAAAAATATAAAATCATATTTTACAGTTCTTAAAAGCCAACAAAGTCAATCTCTAGTCTTTGTGAGTAATTTATGATGGGGTACAACAACACTGGGTGGTTTGTATTGCAGTGTAGTATTAACATATAGTTTGTTTGTCTGCTGCTCTCAGCAAACAGCTGCCATTTCAGGCAAAGTCAGAACAGTTTACAACATCTTAAGTTCTTATTTCTTTGCCTCTTTGAGTTTTAAATTCTGGCTACAAATTCACTAGTGATACATTATCTTTTTTGTTGTTGTTTGTAACTCAAGCTGAGCACCGGCTGATCCTTATATAGTAGGTTTTTCCTTAACCTGAACTTTTTCTATACCTGCATGATTTTTTTATACCTCACATTCGCATGCTCACATTCCGATGGATGCCCAAGGATACTTCGATATGCAGACTAGGGGAGCCCGGGATCAAATCATAAACCTTCCAATTCACCTCTGCCTCCTCAGTCACAGATGGCCCCATCCAAAAAGAATCAACATATGGTGCCTAACTTTTCCTGAAACATCTTACAGGAGAAAGAATCTGTGTATGGGTGTGTGTGTGTGTGTGTGTGTGTGTGTGTGTGTGTGTGTGTGTGTGTGTGTGTGTGTGTGTGTTGTGGTGGCCTCTCTATGCGCCCTACATTTAAAGCAGTCCAGTCCAATGTTAACACCAGCTGCTGTCTGTATCTCTAATTATAGCCTCTGCAGTGCAGGCTCACAGGGCAAAGCTGGGGGGGGGGTCAGGTTACTGCTTCTCGCGGCTCTCGCAAGTAGACACAAACACACACACACACCCACACACACCCTTGTTTAAACTGGGCTTCCAAAAACAGGGTCTGACAAGGCTTAAAATCTCACATGGGGCTCAGCTAGGTATTTATTCACTTATTTACTTTTCACTTTGACCTCTGTTTGACAGGCCTGGGCACTGAGGAGGAAATATGTTTCCCCTGGAGTAAGTGCAGGAAAGGTTGGGAGATTTAGAAAGTTTAAAGTTTTAAGTACTTTTTTTTCTTGAAGTTGTTGTCAAGGGCACGCGGTGATTATGCTCAGACCCCCGAGAGCCTTGTAAAATGCTCTTTTGTTGAACTACAAAGCATTTAATAATGCCAAATCATAACAATGCCACTTAATTTAATTTTGAGGTGTAAATGAACTGTCTTTATACTTTTTGCAGTTAACGAGTCAGTGTGAGTTGAGATGGGGAAACGAGCCTCTCCGAGGAAATATCAACTGTTTGCTGATGATTAACAAGCTCTGTGTTTCTGAGGCACACGAGCAGCAGACTTTTAGACCTTTATTTCTTCGCTGTATTCTCTTCCTGCCTTTTTCTTTCTCCTCTAAATCTTGTGATCTTTTGTTCCTTTTACACCCTGTTTTCTACTTCTTCATTCATCTCTTCCTCCCTCCCTCTCACCCTCCTCTATCTGTCTATTTTGGACTCTCAGAGGGGCAGGGTGACTCTCAGTGGGTCGACCTCCTTCTCCCTGCTTCTTTCTATCCATTTCTCCCTTTCTGTCTCACGCTCTCCTGCCTTCAAATCTCAGAAACTTTGACTTAATAACTTTTTGGACACAAACTAAAACGCTGTGTCTTGGATTTCATCCCATTTTTGCTCCACTTTGTGGGGAATTTTTTGTGTATTTTTAGACTCGCTGTGATCTGGCTTAAGACAATTTTTGTGTGTGTTTTGCTGTCGGATTTGAGTGTTGCCTACACTATCTTTTCTCATAATCAACTCGGGTCAGAAAGGACTTAACAAGGAGTTGCATACTTGTTTCTATGGTAACACAGCATTCCCTTAGCCCGTGAAGGACTGAAGATTATCAGTGAACATCCGGCATACTCAAAGACTAAGGTACTTTACAAATCCATTTCACTCTTTTGAATGTTACAGAATAATAATTCCAAAAACAGAAATATGAGTCTTTGCGGTCCAGTCAGTTATTCTTTTTTCCTTGTCAGTTAAAATATCAACTAAAGATTAAAAGCTGGTGAGTTGGAGCTATTAATAACATGGAGAACGATCTGTGCCATAGTGAGCTCTTATGTCACTGTTTCCTCCTGAGGTTTTGAAGTGCAACTGGAGACGTCAGTTTGAAAACTTTGCAGACTATGTGATTAGAAATTAGTGGCAGTTACGGGTACCTGGGTGGCTCAGTGGTGGAGCAGGCGACCACATATATATATATATATATATATATATATATATATATATATATATATATATATATATTATATATATATATATATATATATATATATATATATATATATATATATATATATATATATATATATATATATAAATATATATATATGTATATATGATGCTTTGTGGATCCTGGCCAGTCGCTGATTTGCCTGTGTCTTCCCCATATCCTTCCCCTGCTTCCTGTCTGTCTACACTGCAAATAAAGCTTCTCAAGCCACCCTTCCTTTATATTTCACTAAGAAAATGGAAAACAGGTGCAGCGATTTATTAAAACCTTCAAACATGGAAATGCAGTGCACGAGGCAAAAACAAAGTTTGTACAGTTCTAACAAGCTTGAAAGTCAATATTTGGTATGACCACCTTTATTCTTCAACACAGTGGCCTATGACTGATAATGCTCTACTGTGTGTTTTTTGATCCAGGTATGCGTTTACTGCATTGGCAGTGCGTCTGGGATCATTGTCACACTGAAAAATTAAGCCACTGCCAATCAGATGCTTTCCAGGTGCCATCAAATCTGTTGGTGCTTTTCTGCATTCATTATTCCATCAGTTTTGACATGATCCCCATTGAAATGATGTTGGGGATCTTGTAACATGAAATTCAGCCCCAAACCATGACAGAGCCTCCACCATGTTTTGCAGATGGCCGTAGACATTCACTGTTCTACCTCTCTCCTGACCTCGTCTATACATATTGACGACAAGTTGAACAAAAAAATTGCAAAGTTGCACTCATCACTCCATCAGACCTGCTGACTCTGATTTTCAGTCCAGTTCTTGTGTAATTCGGCATAGCTCAGACTTTTCTCCCCATTTCCCTTTGTTAAGAATGGCTTCTTGATGGCCAACCTTCCATTTCTGATGAGGCTTCAGTAAACAATACGTGGATGAACTGAAGGGTCAGATGCATGTCTCGGGTCAAGTGTCAGATTTTTCTGCTGGATATTTCTTAAGGACATTACTTTCTGGTGTAGGCCTGCCACTCCTTCTGATTGTCCACTTGTCCAATTTCCTCACATTTTTAAAAGATACAGTGCACACCATGCTGAGATATGCTGAGTTTTCAACTAATAGCTCTTTGGGAATCACCTTGCTGGTGCAAAAGTATAATTTTATGTCCATCAAACTGTCAAACATCAGGCTGCCAGTAACAAAGTGCCTAACGATACAGTTTAAGTTGTCTGTTATGTGTAGACGCAACATTGTTTCACCCTTTGAGTTAGGAGCCTTTTTTTTTAACTTCAGTAATTCATAAGTGAGTGTTAAGTTGCTTAACAAAAAAATAAAAAATAAAATAAAATGAACATTGATCTGAAAATGGTCAGGTACAAGGACTGGCCTGAAAATGAGTGAAAAAGAAGCCAATGTCCAAAAAGAAGCAAACTTTGAAAGACCTTCAGAAAGCCTGGGACACTTTTAAAAATGACAAGAAGGTCTGGCTCCTTGAAAGCAAAACATGAAGGAGGGATGGTTCAAGTCTTTTGCACAGTACTGTACAATCAGAGTGAGAAATAAAAAAATATGAAATTACACAATTTCCCCTTCATGACTTAATTCTCTATTGTGAGCGCTTGCTCTTTTTCCACTTGCAGGTATGGTATTGAGCATTTACTTATTATTCTAAAGTGTACAATAAGTACACCTTAATAACAACTTAAATGTATTATTCTTTTAAATTAGTAGTTGCAAATTTGGTAAACTACATCACACTGTCAGCACAAAATTGATTGAAAAAGCAACTTTTTGCTCAAAGACTATTATCTGGACTGCAATTCATTCTTTATTCCTCTGTTGAACCCGCACCTCTCAACCTTTTTTTACTCATGACCTCCTTAAAATGAAGTTACATGTTTTTTTTTTTAAACCTGCAGAGTTCAAAGAATTGAAATTTCCAAGAGAAAGAAAAGGAAAAAAAAAAAATATATATATATATATATATATATATATATATGTTCCCCTTTCCTTCCTTCAAAGCATCTTGGGGTCTCTCTAACATACCTTCATATCCATAGGGGGTCCTGAACCCCAGGCGGGGAACAACTGCAGTTGAAAACATTCACTCTGATGTTGAAACGACTGCTTTTTTTTTTCTCACTCTTTACTCTTTTTCTTGTTCCTCTGCAGCATCAAATAACAAGTCAAATAAAATAAAGAGTAACATATAAATAATAACATATAAATAACCTGCACACTTGTGCAGTCCTGCATCAAAGATCTACGCTGAGTTTTCCTAATGAGACAAAGCTTCACTGGGGGCATAAAGCAGCGTGAAATAAACGCAGCTCAAAGCTGCACAAAGTGCTTGAGTGAACTCTCTAAAATTGGAACTATTACTAATAAGGTCACTTTATGAGCAGCACTCTGCTGACTCGTCCTTACAGCATTCAGTGACTCAGAGTTTCGACCAAGCTGTTGTCGTCTTTTCATTTGCCCTTTCGTTTGCCAGTCAGTTGCCGGCACCCACATTGTTCTAATTCTGCTCATTCCTTTGTTGTGGAGGAGGCAGCAGCGCCGCTCGGCCATTGTGTGTGAGTGCGGATCAGCTCAGAGCCCGATGGTAACAGCAGGTGGGCCGGGTTCTGTATTTGAAGGAGGATGAGACAGGCCAGCGTGCATTACATTTTTTTCCAGTTGGTGCATTTCTCAGCTCAGAACTGGCATTTTTTTCAGAACACTTTTTCAGTGTCACTTGAGCACATCGTGAAAGCGGCTTCTTCTTCTTCTGAGTGCTTTTCCACATTCATGTAAATCATTATTTATGTCTGATGTGCTGGTTAACCAAGACACATTCAACATGCTGGCAATTTTATATATTCTCACACCCGAAAACATTCAGGCATGAATTTGTTTCAAAGTCATTACATATCTAAACAAGGCAAGCAAAGCAGAACTGTACTGTTGGCTCAGATATCGTCTTTTTCTTCTTCTTCTTCTTTTGGCTGCTCCCTTTAGAGGTCGCCACAGCAGCTCATCTGCCTCAATTTCACCCCATCCCCAGCATCCTCCTCTGTCTCACCAACCCTCTGCATGTCCTCCCTCGCTACATTCACAAACTTCCTCTGTGGTCTTGC
The DNA here is from genome assembly GCA_024447675.2 of Pterophyllum scalare. Taxonomy (NCBI): domain Eukaryota; kingdom Metazoa; phylum Chordata; class Actinopteri; order Cichliformes; family Cichlidae; genus Pterophyllum; species Pterophyllum scalare. The sequence continues at coordinate 14,859 of JAMQGT020007204.1, forward strand.
TCTTTTCCTCCTGCCTGGCAGCTCCATCATCAACATCCTTCGCTCAGTGTCTCCATTATCCCTCCTCTGCACATGTCTGAAACATCTCAGCCTTGCCTCCCCAAACCGTTTAAGCCGAGCTGTCCCTCTGACATGCTCAAATCCACATCGTGGCCACGTTACAATAGATACTTTACCATGCAATGGAAAAAAAAATACTTGGACTTGAACAAGACTTTGAACAAGTTACAGGCCTCTGTAGTAAATCTGTTCTGCAGCTTGTACTTGATTGTGTGAGACGTGTGTTTACTGTTTTATAAATGTTAAAAAATAGCAAAAAAGAAAGTACCCTCTATCAGTTCTAGAATTTATATATCAGGGCGATATAAAAAAAAAAAT
>JAMQGT020007207.1:0-26471 GCA_024447675.2 Pterophyllum scalare
GACTTTTATATATTCTTTTATTTATCTGGGTAAAAACTGTTATTGGCACTAAAGAGATCTGGCCAAGAGGCTAGCAGAAATTGCAACAAGTAAATTAAAAACACAGTGCTATAAAGATATTTTAAGTGGCCAAAACGGACTTAGGATTGATATTTATAATGTAGGTAGAAGAACACAGAGTCATAAATATACTTGACTAATAGGTGATTTCTTCCCTTTATACATAAGCCCTTCTTAAATTCTGTTGACTGCACTCTATTTACCAATGTAAGCAAAGATATTGCACATTTAAAGAAATGCATAAAACCAGCAGCGTGCCAAAAAGTGGTCCCTTTGCTTATATTGTAGGTCTGTGGCACACACGCTGATTTTGAAAGTGGATACATTTTAATGAAACTTATACCATTTGAACACTCTTAAAAATCATTCTTATTTGATGTGACTGACTCTGACCTGGGGTCGCGGCTAGTTCATGAATGTGGACTGTGGACTGGTTGCTGATAGAATTTCCTCAAAATTGTCACAAATGCTGTCCACAACATGAAGAATAATATGAAATCAAAATATGAAGTCATGTAAAGTCACCCCTTTGGAAGCTGAATAGGGTGGTTTGTAAGTTATTTTAACACAAATGTTCGAGGAGGAATTGTAGAAAAACGCCAGCTAGAAATCTAAGCCTGAAAAAATGTGGAGGTCAGTGATGGTGTGTACTGAGTCGTCAGTTCCTGTATAGAAGTCTGGTGATTATGCAATACTGTGATTATGCCCGGTTGAAGATGTGGATGTTTAGTGAGTACTGTCCCACTTAGCAAAATCTGAAATGAGGCTTCTGCTGAAGCACTGCTGGGCAGTAATGGGGGATTGCCATGTACCTATATATTGGTAAACGGGCACTATAAAGAACGTTTATGAAGGTGTCATATATAAAATAATGATTTGCTTAGCAATTATCTTTATGACCCTGCGCCATCGTACCTGCTGTGTTCTACATTATAATCCATCCAGACTTTTCTGGCCACTTAGAATATCTTTTTGGAACTGTTACACTGTATTTGTTGTAGTTTCTGCTGCTCTCTTGGCCACATCTGATAGATTATAGGTCAGTAAGTGATTTACAGCAGTTTAAATACCAGCAATCATTTTATAGCAACTGTATTCACATGGAAAAAACATACTTGTTCTTAAGTCAGAGTAAAAATTAAATACTTGAAAGAAACAGTTTTCTCTGAGTGTATAAAGGATTTTAACTGACTGTAATTTTGCTCTGACTTTGCACATAAGCACAGTTGGTTTGCATACAGTAAATGCAATGAGTTCTTTACCTTATTTTACTATTTCATAAAAGTGTCTATACTTGGAGTAAATAAAACCATCATTAACTAATTCAAAAACTCGTTGGGGACCACAAGAAACTTTTACAGTGATAGTATTTTTCATAGAAATTTTGCCTGTGTAATTTTAAAATCATTTCACCTGGAATGGCACTAATAGGAAGTTGCACTGTCACATTTAATTTGTTAGTGACTGTTTAAAATTTGTGGCCCGCAGCCGGTTGTCCGTGTCATCGTTCACCCAGTGTTCAAGTGCAGAGAAACACTAATCGGGCTTGTCGATGTTGTAATCGAATTAAAGTTGTCCTTTTTTTTTCTTTTTTTTTTTAATGTGCAGGAGCTTCAAGAAGCGAGCTCCCCGCGCCATCAAGGAGATCCGCAAGTTCGCAGTGAAGGAAATGGGAACTCCTGATGTCCGCATTGACACTCGCCTCAACAAGGCGGTGTGGAGCAAGGGTGTCAGGTGAGCTGCTTTCCTGCATTTCACCTTTTCGAGTTTTTCTCGGCATGTGACTGTGTTTCCAAGTTGGGGTTTGTCACTGTGATTATCATTGTGGTGCATCAGAAAACCATAAATCATGCAGTGATTGTTTAATATCTTGATAGGCTGCTTAAGCTTACCCAGGAATTCACATGTGCATGAAAATTAGAGTGACGGTATCCTGTGAATGTAGCTTTTAGTGCTGTGGCGGCGCATCGGTAGTCTTTCTGATGTTTGTGTTGCTGCACAGGAATGTGCCATACAGGATACGCGTACGGCTGTCCAGGAAGCGTAATGAAGACGAGGACTCCCCCAACAAACTGTACACCCTGGTCACATACGTTCCTGTCACCACATGCAAAGGTGAGCATGTTTCTCACTCACTCTCTCAGGTATCTGTGGAGGTAATGATGACATTGTATTTAATAATTTTCTGTCTTTTTCCAACAGGTCTGCAGACAGTCAATGTTGATGAAAACTAAATGTCTCCAAGTTGAATAAATGAAAATAAAAGGACCTCTTGCCTTTTCTCTGGTGTTTATTTCTGTTTTGCTCATAATTGAAGGTTTGGTTTGAGATGTCATGGATCAGGATATAGGATTATAATGTAAGGGTAACATAACAGTAGGTAAGTTAAAATCATCGGTCAGCGATCCTGCACTGTTTTCAGTGCAAGATTCATCATTGCATTATTAGGCGTACTTAATTGGCTCTAACTTAATCATTTTAGGGGCTATTAATGTGGTTTACGTATCAAAATTGATCTGTACTCTATATTCTCAGCTTTCAGATATAATTGGAAATATTTAATTTTTGTAACATACCTAGTAATTAACAGATATGCTGCTCAAAGAAATTTCTAATTTAATAGATTTTTATGCTGGTAATGTTATGATTTACAATACAATTTGAGGTTTTTTTTTTGGTGGGGGGCACTATAATAAAGCCTATCTTCAGGATTCCTTGTTCTTCCATTTCCAGTAAACCTATTTTTAGTGTTTTTTTTGTTTGTTTTTAGTAAAGATCATGATTGGACACTGCCACTGTGGCAATACATTGCTTAAAATTCATATATGGAAAAAACTACTGGATATGTTGATATACACTGAGAGATTGTTGAAATTGGTGTCCTGGGTGGTGTGTACAACTAAGTGGAAAAAAAGGAAGTGTTTCTCCATTTCTTCTAACAGTGGAGTCCACACACTTTATGGACTCTGGGTTATAGTTGGTTCATTTGTTAATAATTAGTAACAAATGGATTTGAATGCAGACGTGCTGCTCCAAAAAAATTAAAGGATCACTTTTTAATCAGTTTAGTATCAAGTCTAATTTCTGGGATATTGATCTGATCGGTTTAGTATCAGAGGGGGTTGTTAATCAGTTTCAGCTGTTTTGGTGTGAATGAAATTAACAAATGCACTAGAGGGGCAACAATGAGACACAACCCCCACAACAGGAGTGTTTTACAGGTGGAAGCCACTGACATTTTTCCTTCATCTTTTGAATGTTTTTCACTAGTTTTGTATTTGGCTAGGGTCAGTGTCACTGCTGGTAGCATGTGGTGATACCTGGACCCTACTGAGGTTGCCCAGGTAGTCCGACTCCTCCAGGATGGCACGCCAGGACGTGTCATTGCTGTCAGAAGGTTTAGAGTCATGTGTCCGTCAGCACAATCTGAATAGAGCAGGGAGGAGATTCCCAGGAGGCAGGCAGTTGCTGCAGGAGAGCTGGACAGGCCCGGAAAACCCCCCAAACCCACCAGCAGGACCAGTCTCTGATCCCTGGAGCAGGGAGGAGCAGGATGGACACAGCCAGAGCCCTAAAAATGACCTCCAGAAGGCCACTGAAGTGAATGTCTCTGACCAAACAATCAGAAACAGACTTCACGAGGGTGGCCTGAGGGCCCAATGTCCTCTAGTGGGCCCTGTGCTCACTGCCTCGGCGCCGTGGAGCCCGATTGGGATTTGCCATAGAATACCAGAAATGGCAGGTCCACCACTGGTGCCCTGTGCTTTTCAAAGATGAGAGTAGGTTCACCCTGAGTACATGTGACAGGGTCTGAAGAACCTGTGGAGAATGTTATGCTGCCTGCACCTTACAGGCTAGGCAACAGCAGCCTGACTCTCATTAAGTATCAGGATGAAATCCTTAGACCCATTATCAAACCCTCCACTGGTACAGTGGGTCCTGGGTTCCTCCTTGTGCAACGATAATGCTCAGCCTCATGTGGTGAGAGTATGCAGACAGATCCTAGAGGATGAAGGAATTGATACCATTGACTGGCCCCCCACACTCACCTGACCTAAATCCAATAGAACACCTGTGGGACATTATGATTCAGTCCATCTCACACCACTGGGTTGCATCTCAGACTGTTCAGGAGCTCAGTGATGTCCTGGTCCAGATCTGGGTGTAGATCCCCCAGGACACCATCCATCATCTCATTACAAGCCCTGACATTGTCAGACCTGCATACAAGCACGTGGGGGCCATACAAACTACTGAGTACCATTTTGATTTGCTGCAATGACATTTTGGCAAAATGGACTAACCTGCTGCATCAGCTTTTCACTTTGATTTTCAGGGTGGCTTTGAATTTAGCCTCTGTAGGTTGATCGTTTTCATTTCTATCAAACAATGTGGCGTCCTGTCATTCCTAACACATTACCCAGTCCACAGCAGTGTAGATATCCAAGATCTGGTGTGTTTTCAAAGTGTTCCTTTAATTTTTTTTGAATAGTGTACAGTATATCAGACAACCAGAGGACCCCATTATTATGTTTCTCTTGGTTTCTCCTTTTAACTTTTAACAGTGGATTATCTCCCTACATAAAACCCTATCACACCAACCCTCTGCATGTCCTCCTTCACTGCATTCATGAACCTTCTCTGTGATCTTCCTCTTTTCCTCCTGCCTGGCAGCTCCATCTTCGACACCCTTTATCCAGTATACCCACTATGCCTCCTCTGCACATGCCCAAACAATCTCAACCTTGTCCCTCCAACTCAACCTGAGTTGTCCCTCTGATATATTTCTTTCTAATCCTATCCATCCTGGTCACTCTCAGTAAAAATTTCATCCTCTTCCTCTCTGCAATGAAAGTGAACTGTTCCACTATTTTTGATTTATCAGTGGTTCTCGAGCTAAGGGACATGGACAACCCGGGGGAAAGTATGGATCTAATCTAAGCAGAATCTGGCTGCGTCATTTCCATGGTACCACCAGTAGGGGGAGCTCCTTATTGTTATCAGCAGCCGGATGTTGTGAGGAGGGGGACGCGTCAGTAGAGACGTTTCTATGGGAGCATCTAGCGTTTTCTCTGGAGTTTGTGCAGCTGCGAAGTAGCTATAACTCAACCAAAACGTAAGCTACGAGGCTGCTTTGGCGTGTCTGTATGTGTGCTGTGGAATTTAAAGTGACCTAACGGAGAAAAAAACTAGCACGGTTCAAATTGTCTGCTTTATGTCTGGGAGGGACAGGTGTGGCTAGCAGGCTGGCTAACTGACCAGTTAGCTAGCTGCCTGAAAGCACCTCTGTATTGAAACGAGCTGACACACAGAGGCTAAAAGCACTGCCGTCAGCTCTTTTCCGCGCAGTAACCCTCCGGTAGCTAGCGTTAAGCTGTGTAACGGTCACCCATCACGTATCGTTATGTAGCTTAGCTCACTGTGTTAGGAGATGTGATATAACAGGTTAGTTTTAGCGCCAGTCAGGTACTATTTTCATCACCTGTGTGTGTGTGTGTGTGTGGCCAGGTGGGAGCCCCGCTCGCTGTTTCCATGGCCGTCGGCTGATGTGCGAAGCGATGCGGCACCACTGGCTGCTGCTCGGGGCTTGCGGCTGGGTGCTGCTAATCCTGATGTTTGTCAGCAAGTTCATCAGCTACAGAGCTGTTGGTGGTAAGCCACTGGACCTTTATGGTGATCACTACGGGCAGGAAATTCCAAGGGGACGTGTGATCAGCCCGCTTTGATCTGATCTGTATTTTCAGATTACGGAGAGAGAGCTGGAAGTCAGAGTGGGACAGTGCCAGGCGTTAAGGCGATGGTTAAACCCATTTCTGTGTCCATCCCAGAAAAACAGGCTCCAAAGGTTATCAAAGGTCAAAGATCATCAGCTCAGGTGACTATTTACTGTTTACTAATTATACTTAATCAATGCCATTCAGTGTTTCTCTGCAATAACACTGCTGCATTTGTGCATCAGCCCACAGCGGTACCCACAGTGGCAGATTGGCAGTCGGTCGCTGAGAGGCGAATCGAGCTGCTCTCAACTGTGTGTAAGAACAGCAGCCTCAGAAATCTGACTCATGTCTCCATCAGCAAGTTTGTTCTTGACCGTATCTTTGTCTGTGACAAACACAAGATCCTGTTCTGCCAGACGCCTAAAGTGGGCAATACACAATGGAAGAAGGTCCTGATTGTGCTCAATGGTAAGTATGGATAGGATCAAGGTAAAAACATTACTATTAATACAAGCCTTTTCACATGGTACTGTGAATTTTTTTCTATACATATGAGTAAAGCAGGACTCCATCGTGAGGGATCTGTTGAATTTGTTAATTAAGCTGAGGATTTTTTTTTTTTTGGCAGGGGCTTTCACCACTGTGGAGGAGATCCCAGAAAACCTCGTTCATGACCACGAGAAAAATGGCCTGCCTCGCTTGTCGTCCCTCACTCCGCAGGAAATAACTCACAGGTTGGATCATAGTTGCAATGATAAATGCGGACTTATCTGATTAAAGTGGTGGAACATATTTCCTCAAATCAGAAGGCAAAGTGAAGCAACGCAGCTTCTTCTAGAAAGATGCTGGCCTTTAAACTGTCATTCATCATTTTAGCCACAGAAAGACAAACTGAGCATTTACAATCAAATAAATGAGGTTAGGAGCTGCAAGTGAAAGAGTTTGTGGCTTTTGGTAACGATCATCTTCTGTGTATCTCGACAGATTAAACACTTATTTCAAGTTCTTCATCGTGAGGGATCCCTTTGAGCGCCTGATTTCTGCATTCAAGGACAAGTTTGTGAAGAACCCACGCTTCGAGCCGTGGTACAAGCACGACATAGCTCCAGCCATTATACGGAAATACCGCAAGATTCACCGCAACAGTGACCTCGCCGCCTCTGGTCTGCACTTTGAAGACTTTGTGCGCTACTTGGGCGACGTGGAAGGCCGCCGCCGTATGGACCGGCAGTTTGGTGAGCACATCATCCACTGGGTGACTTACGCAGAGCTGTGCGCACCATGCGAAATAAGCTACAGTGTCATCGGTCACCACGAGACGCTGGAGCAGGACGCCCCATACATCCTCAAAGCTGCAGGCATCGACGAGCTGGTGGCCTACCCTGCCATTCCTCCAGGCATCACTCACTACAACAGGACCAAGGTGGAGCAATACTTCTCAGGCATCAGCAAGCGAGACATCAGGCGTCTCTACGCACGCTATCAGGGCGATTTCCATCTATTTGGTTACCCGAGCCCAGACTTTCTACTGAACTAAAATAATTAATACGGACTAAAAACTATTTTTTTTTAAATATCTATATAAACCATCTTTGAATTGCTGAGACTGAGGTGAGACAGAACTGGGTTGTTGTGCAGTAGCTGACACGCTGTAACTTCTTCTGTGGGAATACCTGCCAGGTTATTGTTGGTGTGTTTGCTGCAATAACTGCAAATTGCTGCCTAATATTCAAATATTTAACAGTGTGTTTGTGCAGAAAGGAAATGTAACTGATGAGCAAGCACAGGTGCAGAAGATGGGATGTGAGTAGTCGCATTATGAGACTGAGCAGTGAATAGCTGCACAGTTTATCAGTTTGTGTTGATAATGCTGAGGGGGAACATCGGTATTAATTTCAAATATATAGTACACATGACATGATTAATTTGTCTCTTAAGTTTTTATATGTAATTCCAGGGATGCAGGAGGGTAACCCTGTAACGTAGCTATTATTTTGCACTGTATGCATCACCTGTTTCAATGATGTTGCATCTCTTGCCATAATCCCAGATAGAGGCAGACTGGGTGCATCAGGGAGTAAAAGGCAAGAATAGAAAGCAACCTGATCAGGCAATGGTATTTTCATGCAGCAGGATTTCCTTCTTAGATTTAAAAACAATTTTTTAATTTTTTTTTATTTATGCAGTGCATATTAAATCTCATTAGAGACTAACCTGGCCTTCAGATTTCAATGTGGCATCAAAATGAAGCCTTGGTCCATGTTGTGGCAAGTACAAAAGTTTTTCTGCCTTTACTAAACCTGAAGAAACACATGAGATGAGTTTATATACTCAGCAGTTAATGCTTCTCTGGGTCATTGAAGGAAACTGAATTTTAAAGGCTTATTTTTCAGGCAGATGTACTGTGTAAATGTTCTTGTTTTGGAACTCAACATTTCTATTGCGTGTTGCTATTTATAATATTATTAACTTGCTAAATAGTAGCTGAGGTGTCTCAGCTGTAAAAACAGTACTGCCTCTCTGCAACCACTCTGTGACCTTTTGGATGAGTGGTTGTGTTACAAAGATGACATTGGTTTGTAATAAAGTCACATGTCACGTATGTGTCTCTGTGTTTGCTTCCTTAAATACGCTCAGGTTTTCCTTTTATTATTATTTGATTATTCTGTTTCAAACATTTGCCAAACACTGAAGTCTATCTTCTTTTTTTGGTGAATCATCTGCCTCCATCTCACCCTATCCCTCGCATGCTCTCCTGTCTCTGCATGTACCTCCACCTCTCCAGGCTCTCTTCCACCTGCTCCCCACTCTCACTCCAGATCACAATGCCTTCAGCACACATTATAGTCCACGGAGACTCTGATCACTGCAATAATATGAAATACCCATAAGGGGGCGGTAATGCATTTAAAATGTGACTGCCTGGTGAAAGAAGCCACAAACCTTGTTGAACCCTTTGAACTAAATGTCAGCACAGACGTCTGTTGAATTGACATTAAAGCTGCAGGTTAAAGGGCAAAACAAATAGCTGCATATAAGCAACAGCGAGGGTCGGGGCTGGAACAGGGTTTACATTATCGGTGTCAAATATCCAAGCTCACACTGTGCAAGGTGGATTTAAGTTGATTTACAGAGCACAAGCTTCAGTTAAGTGTATTAACCCTGAGTGTCTCAAGGCTCTGTGCTTGCATGTTGGTATATGTTTGCTTGCGACTCCCCATCGCACTGCCAGGTTATCGCTCTTATGCTGTCCGACTGGTTCGCCCTGTCTGTGGGGATAAAGTTTGTTTAAGCAACAGATGAGTGTCGCCTGTTTGAACGCTCCATTGTGCAGCTGTGATAAATAACTGCAGCTGCTTGTGTTCACACAGAGACCCAGGGCTGTAAAATCCTCGGGAGCGCCAATGTTTTTTTTTGTTTTTTTTAAAGTGATTTGTGTATCTACCCTACTATAGTTTAGTGTGTATAATATAAATCATATTCATCTACATCATATCTTAACAGTACATACAGATGTGTAGCCTGTGCACTGATCTGTTGCTCTGGGATGCAGAGCCTGCAACCGAGGCAGCCATGACCAAGAGTGCCAGCATTAAGCTGATCTCCCAGCAGTTTCACATGACCAGGGTGATAATTCCTCCGTGAAGGACCCTGCGAGAGAACTGACAAAACAAATGATTCACATGTGATGTAGTTTTATTATTTAGCTGCACATTATTATCATTATCTCATCTTAAAAGCCAGTGTTATGCACGTGGATCCAGTGATGCTAGAATTAAGCTCTTTTATTTTATACTACTCCCTAGAGTCCACTTAGGTGCTGCACTAACACACACACACAGCAGCAGCAGCAGCAGCATCACTCCCGAGATTGCTCACTTGCCACACCCATGATTACCAATATTGACACTAAAGTCTCAGGCGCGCATGTCCATATGGATGCTGTGGAGGGGGGCTCTGCTCCCCTGCCTGCCTCTGTTTATGCCACCTGTCCTTCCGCTCGTGTGACCTGCATAAAAACCGGGTCTGCAGGACGGTGGCGATTAGGTGGGTGAGAGAGGAGGAAAGTTCATTAAATAGCACCTCGGTGGTCACGCTTCACGTAGCGAGGCCCAACCCTGTTTGTCCGCGTGCAGCCGACCGGCTTCCTGTGTTTGTGCGGCTCTCAGGCAAAGATAGGGAAAGCAGCGAGTAGGAGAGCAGCGGAAATGTGCATGATTTCTTTTCAAATTAAAGGGGAATTGTAGAATGGCGCCTCAGAAAAACAAAATATGATAGAAAACCAGTTTAATGCGTTTTAATCTTAATAGTACAGTACTGTGCAAAAGTGTTGAGCCACCCCTCATTTCTTTATATTTTGCTAGGAAAATAAATGGGAAATAGAGGCGCAGATTTACTGAAATATGCAGACATGCATGGAAATAACGTACACAATAATACAAAAATAGTATAGCTGCCTGACAGCCACCCTTCCACTGAGACCATTTCTGATGAGGCTTGTCCCGTTTCCTCAGAATTTTAAGGACATGCTGCATATCATACTGAGATATGCCGAGTTTTCAGCTACTAATTCTCTGGCAATCACCATTTTGGTGCAAAAATACTATTTTATATCTGCAAACTGTGTTATCTTTGGCATTTTTCATCGATTCAACTAAAGGAATAGAAACAAATAGTGTGCTTTTGCAACAGACTGCTAGTATCAAAGTGTCTAAAGATATAATTTAAAACAGGTTCTTTGCTAAGTTGTCTGTTATGTGTAGACACAACAGTGATTCATCTTTTGAGTTAGGTGACTATTAATGCTTTAATGATTCATAGGTCGATGTTTAAGTGACTTAACAAACAAACATTTCTCTGAAAATGGTCAGATACCATTGATACTGACAGATACTGGATTGAAAATAAATGAAAAAGCAGCCAGTGAGCAAAGAAAATATTTGAATGACCTCCAGAAAGCCTGGAAAACTATTGCTCAGGACTAAAAGAGTAACTTTTAAAATGAACTCTAAAACACATATTCTTCAAATAAGTGGTGATTCAAGACTTTTGCACAGTACTGTTGTTTAATAAAATAGAATGTATTCTATAATATTAAATATTATCAACAAATTAATTGTGATGCTTTCTATTTAATATTCACACGCCAATGAACACATTGGAGAGCAACTTGGGGTTCTGTATCTTGCCCAAGGATGATGATGATACTTTATTAGTCCCACAATGGGGAAATTACAGTTAACAGTTAACGGATGCTTTGGCATGCAGACTGGAGCAGCCAGGGATCAAACCACCAACCTTCCGATTAGCTCTACCTCCTGAGCCACAGCCACCCTCAACATGTTTATATGGTTCTTTATTCAAAAAGGTGTTTTCACATTTCTTTCTTCCCACTGTGATACAGTATAATTCCCACTATTGTACCTTAATATTTGTATTTGCATAATTTATTTTATTTTCTGTCTTTTTTATAAAAAAGAAAAAAAAAAGAAATGAAAAAAATTCATACTTTCCTCATGTCTTTGCTACTAAAAGCCAAAAGTACAGTTTTTATTTTGAAGGTACTCGCCGGAAGTGCGAGTTTCCAGTCAAATTGGACTCCGGTGGCAGGGCTGAGGGAGAGCGAGCTGGAGTCCGCTGCTGCCACCTCAACATGGAGTAAGCAGAGACCAGCGTTTATTGCTAAGGAGCGGATCCCAGAGAAGAGGAGTACCCGGCGGCCTCTGTTTAATCTATCACCCGAGGTCCCCGCAAATGATTCAGCGGACACTTTTTGTGAAGGCGAAGGAAAGCTCGGCTTTTATTTGAAAGATGGCGAACGACTCTCCAGCTAAAAGTCTAGTAGACATAGACTTGGCTTCATTGCGGGTGAGTGCTGCTGAGCCGAGCCGATGTTTTTTTCTTTTTTCCTGTTACGTTTTTATTTTTATTCAGCTCGTCGTCCTTCAGTGTGACTTCTCCGACCAAGTTTGAGGCTGCTCTCCAGCGTCTCTCCTTGTTGGAGATGAAGTGTTGAAAATGACCGCTGAGCCGTAGCGAGGTGTTGCCAGTGTCTGGTTTTCCTTTGTTCGAGATGCGTTTGGCATGTAGGGTAGACCGGGACGCAACAGCTGGCTCACACTGGACAATGTTGCTTATACGATTTTTTAAAAAAATCGCATTGCTTTAAATTTAAACGCCTTTCTGCCCTTTTTTTTTCTTTCCAGGATCCAGCTGGGATATTCGAGCTGGTGGAGGTAGTTGGAAATGGCACCTATGGACAAGTATACAAGGTTGGTTGGAGGCGCAGTGCATGGCCTGTCCTGTTTTCACAGTGGAGGCTCAGCAGTGTGCTGTTTCTTTCTTTTTTTTTCTCCCTTCTTTTCTTTCTTATCAAATTAGGGAACAAAGAAAGTGACATTAAGCACGCAGGTCTTCTAGATGCTATTGCACCACATTTTGGACAGTTGAGTTGAAAGAGACTTTCTGATAGTTGATCGGTGTGACTAGAGTCTGTTCAGCTGGGAGGTGTATGTGTGTGTGTGTGTGTGAGTCAGTCTGATGCATCACCTGCCTCACTAAAAGTAGGTGGGGAGAGGCAAGCAGAGAGACTGTGTCACAATCCACTTGGCCTCACTTCTGTCTGCAGCTCCTTCACCCCCCCCAAAAAAAAAACAAACAAACAAAACCAAATTTCAAATCAGGACTTTCTTGTAGTTCAGTGGATGGGAATCTGGTGTTGCATTTACCTGCTGAAAATGAACATTGCTGCTGTTGAAAGACATATTACCAAGGGAGGGGTAGGGGGACACCGAAGAGACAGATGTTTCCAGTGGTTCATGCTGCTGCTGCAGCGCAGGGCCCTCGTGTTAAGTTGCAGCTTATTAATCAGTGGAGGATCAATTTGCATAGTGCAAACAACCCCCCCCAAAAAGAAAATCATCTCATTCCTTGTGCACTAAGCTGAGTATTTAATTTTGACAGTCCACTGTGTTCCACTGACCTCCATTCAATCTCCTAGCACGCTCGACTCCCAGGTTCGCCCCCGCCTCAGCTTGCACGTGCATGTGCTCACCACACCTGAAACCAGCCCTGTGCAATGTAAAGAAAGTGTGATGCATGCTATCTTCCCACCAGATGGCTTTGAGCTGGGTGAATTAGTGTTTCTCCCTCTTTCTTTTTTTTTTTTTTTTGGGGTTCCCTTTAATCTCTTGCTCCATTCAGTGTCCAATGCTAATTCTATTTGTGAGTGCTGCTGTGTAGGGAGTGGAGCACATACAAGAGAGGACCGTCAGATTAGCTCGCAGTTGACACAAAGACACAAGAGCCTGCATGAGATAAGCCAAACTGGCTCTAGCGAAATCATGGCTAATACTAGAGCTTTGCTGCTGCAGCTTCCTGTCGATCAGCGGTCTGGCTGTCATGTTAAAACAGCCACGAGCATGTGGCCTGTGAGCATGTGCAGTGGGACTTGAGGCACTGGGGGTGGGGTGGGGGAGTAACTGGTAGAAGAGCAGCTGTCCAGTTCCAGACAGAACCTGCCCACTGCTCTCACAAAGCTCAGCTTGTGTCCTCGCTCTTTTGGGTCTCCCAGTCCGTCAGTCAGTTGGACCCACAGAAAGGAGCTGTTTGTCTGTGAGGTTTCAAAGTCCACCCGCCTGAATAATCACAACAGCCCCTCGAGTGAAAACGGGGTGGAGTTTTTTCTCCCTCTGAGGCCTTCCCTGCTTTGTCCAGCACTTGGTCACAGTGTGCAAGGCCCCTTTTAGATAACACAATGTGACCAAGCGTCTTTACTCTTACTCTGATTTGTGGTGACTTTTAATTCCTTTGAGACGTTTCCTTTTGTGGGTTTTTTTGTTGTTGTTGTAGGCAGACTATCGGAGTAGAATGTCTTCTCTCGATTAAATATTGAGTTAAAAGTTAGTGTCAAGTGTATCATTGTGTATTTTACATTCGTATCTTTCTTTTGAAAAGCTTACAATAAAGTGAGCATAACACAAACATCAGTGCTCCCACTCTAATCATTGACTCATATGTGTTGACATTTGGCATTGTCTTTTTAGGAGATTTTTGGTGGAGATTTAGTAGATTATAAAAGGTCATTTAAAAAATTTTTTTTGTTAGATTTAAAGTTATTGTTTTGCCAATTTGAGATGTTTTAAAGGACTTTTTATTGTACATACTAGTGCTTGTGTAAAATGTGGCATTTGTTAAGTTTTGTAAAAAGATTTCTGTCAATGGGAATAAGCTATCTGTTTGGTAACATCACTGACATGAAGTCTTATTTTGGTAAATAGAATTTTAAATGTATGCAAGGCACTTGTGCTATATTCTACTACTTTTCAGCTTTACATTTTATCCCCAAAGATTAATGGAGCACGCTTTTCCCGAAGACCCAAATTGCCATGTCAAGGTTCGTGTTGCCGTGCTGCGTTGCAGTGCTCTTTGCCAAGAGGGCAGCCGTTGCCACTGGAGAAATGCCAGATTATAGTCACTTCTGAAATCACAGCACAACAGTTTTTGACTGAGAGCCATAATGAAAAAGACTTTATAGCTCAAAAAACAACAAAAAAACCCAAAAACCTTTTAATATTGCTTTGACCAACTGGCTGATTGGAATGAAAGCCTGGATCTATAAATGGATTGAACACACTTAATCTGATTTGATTCATAGATTTCAGTAAAAGTATTATGGTTGCAAGCTTTAGCTGAAAGGCAAGTGTAGACATTGTGGCAACTAATCTGGTCTCACTTTGAATTAGGAGCTATAGAAACAGACTGTATATAAAAGATGGTCAATCTGTGACATCATCCATTGGTTTTAGTTGAGCCTTATTGCCTCAGTGTTTTGGAGCCAGAAATCACAATATTTGGGTGAGAGTGTTTAGTGCTAAGCTATCGGCTGATGCTAGTAAGCTTGGCTAGCAAGGCTGGGGGACGGGGGGGGGAGGAACCCTGTCAAATTATCTCAGTTCTTGAGTGGGCTTTTTGTATTACACATCAGGTCTTATTTGTCAGATTATTGCAATAAAAATGCCCCGAAAGGCACCAACTCTACAGATAAGCTTAAGAGTGGCCACCTGCAGCCATGCCCTTAATAATGCATTTCAGTGAGTTATAGTTCTTTAAAAAAAAAAAAAAAAAAAACTTTAAAAGTGATAACGGAGGAAATTAACTGTATAGACAAACTTTCTTTTTTTCAGGCTGTTAACATGTTTAGTTTGACTGTTGGTTTTCATGAGTGACTGACTCTCTCTTAGAGCCAGACTCAAATGGTCATTAGGAGCACTGTAGTTTTGCCACTTGAGCATTGAATATTGAAACCTTTTTATTTAAATTGCCACAGAAAATGAGCTTAGAGCAGTGCTATCAACCAGTTAAGGTATGTCAAAAGAGTACAACACTCTGATATGTTGGTCATGACCCATCATACAAAGTTTATAGTGAATATCCAATATTTGTGAAGCAAGTGTAGGTCTGTCACTCCCAATTTGTCATTAGTTACGTTAAAACAATGCACACTACATTTATACTGCATGAAGAGAGTCACACTGAGCTTTTCTCCACATTTATCAGTTGGCTCTGGACCAGCTGGCTTAGCAGACCTGCTTCTGGGATATAAGTATTCAAAAAAAAGACATGATTCCTCATTGTGCGTGGTATGCAGCGAAGATTCCCTCTGCTCTACAAAATGGCCATATATAGTCAGCTATGAGGCATGAGGGCCCCCGCTGACCTGCCTGATGTGCATCCATGGGGTGTGCCGAGACTGTGCCACCAGTATTTACATACCATCCTGTCCTTATGTTTCATGTGGGCAAAGTCGGTTGGATTTGGTGCAGCATCATCACTCAGTGACATTATGATGGTCGTGTGGCTGAATACTCAAAAAAAAAAAATCAAACAATGGAGGGATGATTTCATGCATATATTTGCACTACATGCAACAGTCATTTCTATTCCCCAGCTTTATTTAATGATCCCTGATACTGAAGACAGATTTTTGTCCTGGAAGCTTATTCAAGGGTAACATCTACACAATGATTTCTGGAGCTCCGTAGTGCTCTCCTTTGTTTTCTCCCCTGACCTCTGGGGCAGCCTCGCCCCTTCCCTCAGAATAAGAAGTGTTGTCCTCAGGGGGCTAGCTATGCATGAAGGGTTGGAGCTGCTGCTGCTGAGGAAGGAGGAGAACCTCTCATGCTGTCTCCTAAATGCCTGCCAGTCACATATGGTATTGGGGAGACTGATGTTTACCTCGGGGCACTGGTTATTAGTGATTTTTAAAAAAATAAAAAGAAAAAAATGAAATGAGAGATGGATTTAAAAAAGATGGTCTAGGTTGGGCTTGTGATGAGTAAAGCAAAGACTAGATCAGGTCACCGTAGAGTGGGTGTGAGATGTTGTATGACTTCAGGTTAATCCCCATTGACCCCTGTGTAGCTGCCTGTAGCGCATCTACATTCAGTAAGAGAATAAGACCTTATTACAGAGTTCCCAGTAATTTAGTATTAGTCCTCTGAGTATCTGCATCAAGGAAATTAAGAATGTCCCTTATTTTTAGTTCTTTTTCTTCTTTAAGACCCGGAGGGAAAAAAAGTATACATTTGGCAGGACATTGCACAATTTTAAGTAAAACTCCTAAATTTTTGGAAAAACTATAAAACTGGAATATTCTGTATTCCATGGCAGCACGTATGGATGCATTGACTATTTTCTTTATTTTTTTGTGTGTGTTTGTGTTTGAGTTTAACTGTGTAAGATATGAGTAAATGATTGCAATATGGACATGCAAAACTGCTCAAGAGCCGAACACACATGCCTGCACCTTACCCCCAAAGGACCCTGACTTTGTTCCACTGGAGCTATGATGTCTAGAGCCAAATGGTGTAGCCATCTTCCCACCTGTTGGGCGACGGAGGCGGCGCAGGGATAGAAAACAAAAGTGGGGCAAGAGGGCAAGCTAGGCTATATGCCAACCCCCACATACCAGCATTACCAAATTTCTTCCTCACCAATACATGGTCTCTTGACAACAAAATGGATGGGTGATGGGCCAACAGCACCACAGCCTCCGGTAAAAGCAGAGGAGGTGGGGTATGTGTTTATATTAGTAATGCTTGATGCACATCTACAAACATTATCAAATCACACTGCTGCCCAGACATCGAGTATCTGGCTTTGAAATGCAGACTCTTCTACCTTCCGAGAGAGCTCAGATCCATCCTTATAATGGCCGTCTATATTCCATCTTAGGCTAATGTTAAACTAGCACTGGAGGAGCTGCACGACGTCATTAGCAGCCAGTTGAATACACAGAGGGAGCTGTGATTGTAGCGGGGGACTTTAATCATGCATATTTAAAGACTGTGCTGCCCAAATTAGTTTGTATTTCCCAACCAGAGAGAACAACATCCTTGATCAGGTTTACACCAACATCCTGGGAGCTGACCATGACGCCATCCTACAGACCTCTTATATGTAGATTGAAACCGACTTAGAACCATCCAGGTCTCGAATGACAGATCGATTCCAATGCTACAGGACTGTTTTGAAATTATATACTGGGAGTTGTTTGGTCAGAACCCAGACTTGGAGGAATACAGCTCCTCTGTTCTAGCATACATAGCCTTCTGCACCAAAAATGTGCTGACCACCAACCACAGCGAGGGAGCTGCCCTCAGATCAGAAGACAGGCTAGCTTACAGTGATGCCCGCAGAGAACTCGAGGGGCATCAGATAAGCCAAGCACAAGTACCAACAATGCATCAAGGGTCACTTCAAGACCCAAGAGTCACACAGCATGTGGAAAGGTATAAAGGCCATAACCGACTCCAAGGGCAGCGCATCACTGACCAGCCTTGACATCACGTTTCCAGATGCCTTGAATGGATTCTTTGCGCAATTTGACACCTCCATTGGTGGTGCAAGAGCATCAAGTACAGCAACAACCAAGCAGGTTCCTGCCCTAGTCCTGCAACATCAGGTGAAATCAACGCTGAAGATGATCACCAATGCAGTGCAACCGGAGAGGGGGCCAAGCCTTGAAACTATGTGCAGACCAGCTGGCTGTGGTCCCCACGTGCCTCAAGTCACCAAGAGATATGCACAAGAGACAGGCAGTGAAATGATTACGTCCAGTTGCCCTGACACCAGTAATAATGAAGTGCTTTGAGAGGTTGGTCCTACATTACATCAAGGACACTATTCCTGCTGATCTGGACAGCTATCAGTTTGCTTATAGAGTGAACAGATCAACAGAAGATGCCATCTCAATTGCACTACATATGGCCCTGGACCACTTGGAGCTTCCTAACACCGATGTTAGGATGCTATTTGTTGACTTCCTCTACCTTCAACACAATCTTCACCCAACTGACTGATAAACAAGCTTGGCCACCTTGGACTAGAGAGTGACTGCTGCACACCACCAAGACCAAAAAGTTAATTGTGAGCTTTAGGAAAACCAGGAAAACAACCCCCACTCCTCTTTATGTAAATGCTGAGGAGGTAGAGAAGGTCAGCAACATCAAGTTCCTGGGCCTTCACATCACCAGCAATCTCACATGGTCCATCAACACCTCACATCTGGTGAAAAAGGCACAGCAGAGACTTTTTTCTTTCTGCGGAGGAAGGCCAAGCTTCCCTTTGCAGCTTCTTGTCAGCTTCTACAGGAGTACGATTGAGAGCATCCTGGGTTACTGCAGCACAGTCTGGTTCTCCAGCTGCACTGCTGAGAACAGAAGGGACTTGGCCGGCATTGTTAGGACTGCACAGCGGATTGTGGGAGCAAAGCTTCCCAGTCTGGACTCTATCTCTGTCTATACAAGCCGAAGTAGGAAAAAGGCCAGCAGCAATGCTAGAGACCCCGCTCATCCAGGAGAGAAACTGTTTGTCCCCCTTCCATCAGGGAAAAGATGCAGAATGTTAAAGGCACGTACCAGCAGACGGCAAAACAGCCCCCCCCCCACATACACACACACCTACACCTCTTAAACTCTTAAGTTCAATAGGACAGCCGTACATAACTGTATATATATCTAATCTCATTCTTTTTATTTATTTATTTTATTTTTTACTATATTTTAGCTATTTATATTCTTTCCATTCTATTTATATTCTGTTCAAATTGCGCTGCTGATTGAAGGGAGTTACCACCCAAGTTTCATTGTATTCTTGTACAATGACAAAGCTGCTTACTATTATATACTGAGCACCTCGCAAATTTGTAGGAAAATACTGAAATTGTTGATTGTGGGGGGATATATACAAGTCCGGTTTGTCCTTAAAAGTCCCGATTGTCATTTCAGCGAATTCCTTGTGATCATAATATAACGCGTAGGAATGCAGGCCTGTGGCCCTTTTGCTGGTCAAATTGACTTAATGAATATAAGACAATTGATGACTGGTTTTCTTGCAGGGCTGTGGATTAGATGGCATCGCTGGACCTCGTGACAGTGCAGTTCTCGCTTTCTTGCCTAATTGATGAGTGGTGTGTAGGGTTCGATGTTAAAGGTCCTGGGAGCCCGGCTGCCGATTGGCTGTGCAGCTGCTAGGTCAGAATCAGTGGGTGCTGAATGCCGTGCGTGATGTGTGAACCATTTCAAACCCAGGTTAAAGTGGTGAATTTGAGATGCAACACACTCCCCTACTCTGCATCCTCTCTATCTGACGCTGTGTATCCCTATTGTCCCCATCTCCCCCCGCAGTGACCCTCTCTTAATGGGTGTCACAAGACTTACAGTGTCCCTTGACTTGCCATACTGCCTGAACAAAACTTTCTGTGTCTCTGTCCGCATGTGTGTATATGCCACTGTCTGTGTGCAGCTCATTGAGCTGCCTCATTACTTGAGTGGTATTGAGATGAGACACAAAGGCGCTGGCAGACGAGACAGCCTCTTGCCTGTCTCCCTCCAGTGCCTTTACATGATAGCTCTTTTCTCTTCAAGATCTCTTGTTTTTATTGTTCCAAAATCTTTTCTTAAATTGCTCAAATGGCTCCCATTCATACCACCATCAGTTGACGCCTATATAACACCTTTAACAGGGCGGAGGATGTGTTCTCCACTTAGCCTGTGTGAAAACTGCAAATTAACAGGTGAAGGAAAAACGTGTCTGCTGTTTGCAGTTGTAATTTACGGTGGTTGGTTTGTACTTCTGCACCCTCCAAGAGTTGCTGAAATGTTAATTGCTGTATATTCATGAGGAAAGGCACCTCCATGAATTTTTAATCCCTTACAGCAGTGATCAATAGATGTCCAGTTACATCAGCTGGCCTCTTGTTTCAGACCATTGCTCAGCTTTTCATGTCTTTGCTCCTCCCCTTCGCACATTCTTTTTCATCCTGTCCATGTCCCTGTTTTCCCTTCTCATCGCTCCTCTCACTCTCTCTCCTCTCTGCTTTCTCATCGTTTTCTGTGCCACTTCCATCCTTGCTTCTCTGGGGAGAGCTGGGCCAGGAGGCAGAGGGGCCAAGGCTTTGTGTGTCTGTGTGTATGTGAGAATTAGGTCAGTGTGCTGGTATGCTGCTGCAGCGGCAGAGCCCAGGGAAACACTGGCAGCTCACAGCCTTGGATGTCATGTGCTGCTGCTTACTGCTGATGGATCCTTTCTTTTCCTTGGGATTTATCTGATGTGTAGGCGAAATCTTACTGTATGTGGGAACGCTCCCTAAGGTAGATGGAGGCTGTGACTTTTGTCACCTCAGAGCGTCACGTGAGCTGAGTGAAGATGGAGGTCATACATCCCTCATTACGACATCTCCTCAGTCTAACAGCAGTAACCTTTTAGAGAGCTACACCATGACTCCCAGCAGTTCTCTTCCTTCCCTCACTGTGTGAACTAATAACACAAAGCCAAGTTTGTTTTGCACTCACATGGCTAATTAGAAAGCATATCACTCATTTTCAGCACTGCGTTGTGCAACGGAAGGTGGAACGATTTTTATCTTGCGGGTGAATGGCAGAAATCCGACCTGGTTATAAAGCCAGCCGGTGTGAAAGTCATTGCTAAGCTTGATCAGGATAAACAGATTCTAGATATGAATATGTAGGATTTGTAGGAAAGATGTGCTATTTTTGGTACCAGAAGCTTTCTGGCCTCCATTTGTAGTCTAATAACCATCAGCCTTATTCGAGCAGCCTGTGGCTGCATGCAAGTAACAGCAGTAGCATTTGCTGAAATGCCTCAGACGGCCAATGACTGCTCGCGATTTAAGGATGGGTCTGTGTTCATACACGATAACTGGCAGAGCAGGAAATCTGAGAACAGGCGGTCTCTAATGGAAGCCCTGAAAAATTGATGTTACTTCCAGAGTCTAAAGCCCCGTATACATGCAGTGATTTGTCCTTTCGTACAAGTGGGCATGCCAGGCTCTGGATGCACAGGTAGCCCATCAATCCCCCTTTCATGTGACTACCAATGGAAGTAAGGGATACTGCTAATTTACATATGACGGGGTGGTAAATGCAGTACTATGCAAAAGTTTTGAAATCATTGCATAGAGGAGGTCAGGAGAGGGGTACAACAGTGAGTGAATACAGCCACCTTGGCAGAGAAGGCAGCCAAGATCCAAAGAAGAGCTTTGAATGTCCTTCAAAAAGCCTGGAGAGAAACTTACCACCTCATTATACAGCATGTAAATTAACAATATCCCTACTCCCATTGGTAATCACTTGAATTGCTCACTTCAAAGTTAAGTTAAACTTGAGACCCACCCAGTTTGCACTTTGCATTACTAATGGTTATTTTGCCTGTGGTCCCTGGATATCATTCACAATCCATGGTTTGGTCAGCTGACTAGCTGATGGGTTCCCAGATTGATCTCACTTTAATGTGAAATATGTAGGGACGAAGAGGTTATGGCCAGTCAGGTTACAGAGGATACAAGTCTTGTGGAAAACAGTACTCCCCCCTTTGTCCACACTGGCTCTGTAGGCGGACCACTAACAGCACTGCCGCGCATTAGTGCTCACTCCTGTTAAGTGAAAATCCACCCAAAAACATGAATCACTGCTTTCACAACGGTGATCTTTAGCTGGAGTTATTCACCTCCCAAACAAATGGAGCTGTACCTGTAATTGTGAAACAGCACAGACACTTTGACAGCGCATGAAGTACATGTTCTTTACATGGCTTGTGAAATGATTGGAAAGCTCATTATGGCAGCTCTAAGAGCAGCTTTCCTTATCGAGTTTCTCGTGTTGAGTGATATTTCTCCACAACATTGTGGAGCATATTTAGTTTTAGGGTAGATTTTTAAGTTAATGTCTCTGGCTCTGAAGGCAGTAAGTCATTCAGTGGTTTAGTGCTGAGCTGGAGGGATGCCAGGAGCACATCTGGCCATGGTTAAGAGGAGCTGTGATGGAGGAGTAGAGATGGAGGCCAGGGAGGGTTGAGTGATAACTTAGTGCCTTAGATAACCCCTCCACAGCCACACCTAGCTGACTGTTTGAAGGGGCTCTTCAGTGCCTAGCTGCCTCCCCTGATCAACCGAGGTCTATTCCCAGAGCCTTGTAACATGGACTCTACCACATGACTGACTGGAAACAATCAGATGAATATTCATTATTCGGGGGGGGGAAGTAAGTGTCACTATATGATCAGTCAGGAATTACTCGGTTCTATATAATTATAAATTGAATATCTTCATATTGTTAGTCAGAAGAAATGACCTTTTAAAGACTAGTTCCAAGCCTATGTAAAGAGATCTGGGACATTAAAAAATGGAGGAAGTTGTCATGTGGTTGGTCAGTTCTGATGTGAAGAAATTAGACAAACTGACAGAGCGCAGTAGAGCGGAGACTACATATAATGGTTTATGATATCTGCTACTAAAATTGGGTCTTACTCAGACAGAAGTGTCCGACTTCTTCTTGGAATCCAGTGACAAATTTTTAAATGATACTCCTATATATATATTTTTGATCAGATGACTGCAAACTTGTGTAATGCACAGCAAATGCTCCCAAGTCATCACATACCCACCTAAACACTGTGCCATTTTTGCTGGACAATTTTTAAAATCCAGTGGGCTAAAGTCAGCATTAGCAGGTAGGAGACTGGCAGATGGCATTAATTGCACAACTCAAAACAAGAAGGCTCTCTGAGTCCCATCTGGGGAATTTTTTTTTTCATCTTTGTGGGACATCTTTCACAGTGGTGAACTTACTTCAGATTTCTGGCAAACTCCCATATGCACCAGACCTCTCCAGGATTTTCTTTGGTACCCCAGCAGACCATATTTACCATTGCATTGCTATTACCGCTGCCATTTCAGACATTTAGGAACCTGTTGAAGTCCAGCAGACTACCCTGCATGTTGAAAAATGGGTACCCAGTGCTTTAAAATCTAACACCTAAGGATTCTGATTAAGAACGGGTTGGAGTTAGAACATGTCTTAAAAACTGCATTTGATATGGCTAAATGCCTGCTAAGCTCTTGCTAGGCCAGTTCCTTCTTTTGACCTGGATAATACCCTGGATTACCCCCCCCCCAAAAAAAGAAAAAGCCTGTTTGTTTGTGCTGATTCATTTGCTTACTTGTACACTATAGCTTTAACACCAGTTTTCACAATAAGTGTGTGTTGTAAGAGGATAAAGTCATAACTTGGAGCTTGACTGTAGTCCCAGGCACTCCTCTCATTACTTATGTTCCAATGATGTGTAACCCAGTTGTGTTGTGGTGTCAAAATGCAATAACCTTGTGGCTTTTTGATAACCCTCCCAAACCCTTGAAGAAAACCCAAAAAACTTGGATTTCTATAACCACAAACACTTTAGGCTCTCGGAGAAGGAATCATAGGGGGGGAATAGGGCATTTGTACCTTTGGTAAGCAATACGTAACTGAACCAAGTGACATAACCAAACGTATTGCTTCACTTTATATGATTTCCAAGCAGAACCCCGTGTTTCACCACGATCCTGCAAGCACAGGAGCTTTTATGTGCGTTTTGAGCGTTTCTCGCTCAGAAACGCTCATTTTGGCCATTTCAAGGATAACTTCACAAACTTCAATCAAACTGCTTCCAAACATGTTTCTAAATGATTCTCCTTCAATCTCCTATGATTTCCAAGCAGAACCCCGTGTTTCACCACGATCCTGCAAGCACAGGAGCTTTTATGTGCGTTTTGAGCGTTTTCTCGCTCAGAAACGCTCATTTTGGCCATTTCAAGGATAACTTCACAAACCTCAATCAAACTGCTTCCAAACATGTTTCTAAACGATTCTCCTTCAATCTCCTATGATTTCCAAGCAGAACCCCGTGTTTCACCACGATCCTGCAAGCACAGGAGCTTTTATGTGCGTTTTGAGCGTTTCTCGCCGAGAAATGCTCATTTTGGCCATTTCAAGGATAACTTCACAAACTTCAATCAAACTGCTTCCAAACATGTTTCTAAATGATTCTCCTTCAATCTCCTATGATTTCCAAGCAGAACCCCGTGTTTCACCACGATCCTGCAAGCACAGGAGCTTTTATGTGCGTTTTGAGCGTTTCTCGCTCAGAAACGCTCATTTTGGCCATTTCAAGGATAACTTCACAAACTTCAATCAAACTGCTTCCAAACATGTTTCTAAACGACTCTCCTTCAATCTCCTGTGATTTCCAGAGCAGAACCCCGTGTTTCACACCACGATCCTGCAAGCACAGGAGCTTTTATGTTCGTTTTGAAGCAGCACCAGACGGAACCAAAGAACAGGACAGTACCCATGTATTGCTGCTGTGCAGACTTTATGTAACAATGAAAGCAGAGTTTGACATAGTCACGGCAGTAAAATAAGCCCTACAACACAAAAACCTCAGAATTCATGGGAAAATAACAGAATGAGCACATTAAAATTCATAATGCTAGTCTACTTCAGTAATGGATAGTGGAGAGAAGGTAGCATCAACAAAAAACAAAAACAAAACCAGCTTATCAATAATGATGGTTTCTACATCTTGTTGTGCGGTTGATATATATGATATTTACGCGCTGCTGTGAAGGAAAAATAACGAACAGTAAGAATTAAAGGGAAAATCGACTCACGAGCAGGCAAAGGCCACCAGAGCGCCACTGACCACGATGAAGTCAAGAATATTCCACAGGTCACGGAAGTAAGAGCCACGGTGGAGGAGCAGTCCCAGGTCAATCATCTAGAGTCACAGTGAGAGATGGAATTATAGAATTAAATTAGACTCATTAGGATGGAGCGTTATCTGCACATAAAACCACAAAGCAGCAATACGTAACTGAACGAAGTAGATGACATAACAACCAACCATTTGCTGTAGAGAAATTAAAGTGAAAGACCCCAAGCGAGAGGGAGGAGTTTCCATCAGAATGTGCCATGCCAGTCCAATACCACCATAGTTACCTTCCACTTCTGTTTGTAATAAATGATATTTGTTATTTGTTTTGGATTGGGTGGTGGGTAAGGGGTGGAGGGGTTTCCCTAGAGGAGGGTATTGCTTGCTTCCAGGTGTGTCAGGTGGAAGATGGGCAAAGAGGTGCACGTGGTCTTCCATATCCAATATTTCAGGCCAGAGTCAGTGTGTGGAGAGGAAAGCCTTTGTTGTCACACACGCACCCACACCACCACACACTGTCTTTTCCATACCAGTGATCAACTCCACCAAATAGGCCAGTCAAAAGCCAAGCAAAAGACATCGTGTTGTGACAAGCGCTCTTCTAATTTATTCGTGTACAATGATAAATAGCACCGCAACTCAACATATCTAATAGGATACCAATCAGTGCCATAGCACTACTTTGTTCATAGCACTTCAGTCAAATGGAGTGATATAATGAGCCATGAAAAGTGATAATATTCAAATGGATGTATCCAGTGAGAAGGTGTGCATGCATGTGGAAAGGCCTGTCTGTTTGTCAGGCCCATTGTCCTCAGATTAAGTTGTGATATCGGCATTAGCGTCTTCAACGCACAGCACACTTGCACATAAGTTCATTGGTTTGACATCCCAGCTGAAATCTGAGCCAGCTCCAAATTGCAGCCCCTGGCACATTCTATTATAGTTACTTTCTTTTGAGTGATATATTACAATTGTGTATGTACTGAGTATTTTGTTTCACTCCCTCTGTGTTTTACTAAGCTCACTCACACAACAGAGGCATTGTGCTCTGCAGCAAAGCTCTGCCTTCAGGGAGCTGGGCTGGCCACAAAGAGTCTGTTACATGTCCCAACACAGAGTCAGTTAATCAACCAACCCTGGGCTGCCAAAACAGTCATGGAAAGAGCTCTGAGAGTGTGCTAGGGCTTGACAATGAAGGCTGAGAGAAAGAGACTTGATTCAAGGACTAGGGTGAAGGAGCAAGACCAACCTCAGCCAAGCAGCCACACAACACAACCAGGGTAACGCAGTGCTGTGCATAAGTCCAGTCTCAGTTTTGTGGCTAGAAAGTTTGAAAATAAATTATGTGAGGCATTGATGTTTACTTGTAACTGCTACAGTAGAATAAAAAATTGTTATCTGTTACAACCAGGCTGCCATTTTGTTTAGCTCCATTAACTCCCTGTTCATGGTTCCATCAATTTTGAAAAGATCTCTAACACCACTGGTTGAAATGTAGCCCCAAACCATGACAGAGCCTCCACCATGTTTT
The DNA here is from genome assembly GCA_024447675.2 of Pterophyllum scalare. Classification (NCBI taxonomy): domain Eukaryota; kingdom Metazoa; phylum Chordata; class Actinopteri; order Cichliformes; family Cichlidae; genus Pterophyllum; species Pterophyllum scalare. The sequence goes on from JAMQGT020007207.1 coordinate 26,362, forward strand.
ACAGATGGCTGTAGATAATTTTCATCAGTTCAGTTCAAGTTTATTTTTAAGCAATACGTAACTGGAACGAAGTAGATGTACATAACCAACCATTACCATTACCAATTGCT
>JAMQGT020007208.1:0-15550 GCA_024447675.2 Pterophyllum scalare
ATCTACTCCAAACTACATGTCTTTAAATCATCCATGTAAGCAGGCATTTTAGTTTAGGCTGTCATAGTTTTGCGCACACTCATCAAGGCACTGTCAACTTTAAAACTGTAAGAATTAACAGCTTTAACAGCCAAGAAGAGAGATTAACTGCATTGTTATTGAGTTGAATGCATCCTGCAAATTATATGGCTAGCCTTTGTGGAAAGTCCAAAGAGCATCAAAATATTTTTCCCTAGATCAAAGCGTCAGAGCTTTGGATCCAACAAGTTTTCCCTCCGTGAGCTCTAGTGCTAATGGGAAAGGGGTTGCAGAAGAGCCAAAACACAAAGGCGGTCTTGATTATTTTTCTCCTGTCTGCTCCTTTTTGGTGTTGACTCTGTTTGTGGTTGGTAGTTAGAAGCAAAGTTCATGACTCATGCAGTGAAGTCCTTGTTTCCTGTAGACTTCCAGAGACCTGGTGTTTGGTGCATGTTTGGCTTGTTTCTCACTTAGCTGATTTAATATGTTACTGGAGTCTTAAGATGCATTCATTTTTTTTATTTTTTCTATTATAATTAGGTGTTATCTATCACAAAATTACATTAATTAATCTCTATCGTTTCTCAGTGAGCTAATTAGTCATTTGGTCTGAAAATTGGAAAAAAATGCCAATCACATTTACCCAGAAACCAAGATTGATGTATTTACTTTTTTTTTTTTTTTTTAAATCTAAGCCACAAGCATAAAACCCACATTATGCACATTTAAGAAGCTTTAAACAAGTAATTTAACTACTTAAAGATTAGGCAGTAATGCAATCTAGTCTCCAATTATTTTAGCTCAAAAATAATCATTTGTCTAAATACTGATTTTTCTCAGTGCACACGGGGCCACGGGAATCACTGCTGAGTTTCTCGACAACACCTGTAACCCGTGAACCCAGCAGAGTAGACTGCATGTGCATGAGGAGGTGATGGCTACAATGTCAGCCTCTGTTGTTTTTTGCAGAGGCAACCCCTGGGATCAAAGTGGAGAGGATTAAAGTCATTGTAAAGTGTCCCTCTCATACCCCGCCACCTCTCCTGCCTAGTGAAAACAGAGGGCCCCTAAGCCTGCATGGCTTTTATTGTCATAATCCATACAGTTTCAATTGACTATGGAATGCACTGGCTAAGATGACGGTGGTGTCGGTGGGGGGCTGTTTTCTGTAGCTGTGCACAAAGCCTGTACAGTATATTGACACATGTGTCCAGTACATTGGCAAAGAGAGGCAGAGCATCACTGCAGTGAAGAAGGGGAATACCCATGTGGGTCAGCTCCCAGAAATGTCCCATGTTTTATCTCCTCTCAGGGTCGGGGGAGGGAGGGGATGTAGGGAGGCCTCTATTTTTGGTCCCTTTTGTTTATGTAAGGAGTGGCAGTAGGGTGTTAGGAGAGCAGAGAAGTCTGGGAATGTTGGGGCTTCATAGCTTGGGAATCACATGGTCCTGTGTATATCATAGTTTTACATGGGCTGTGGGATACAAAGGGCTTGAGACTGTTTTCTTTGATAGGAACAATTAAACTCTTCATCTCAGTTGCCATGAGAAATATTTGGTAAAAATAGCACTTCAGCATGTAATTAGATACAGTAATTGTATTGGGGATATAACTCTGGAAAGCTTTTTATATCCTGTCATTTCTGAAGATAAACTAACAATTGATTTTTAAAATGAATCATTGCCTTATACAGGAAAATACTGTTGTGTATAAAAGATGGCTGTGAGAGCATAGTGGACTATTCTTTTGAAGCCTTGAATTTTGTTTGATGCTTCAAACGAGTAGTCATTAGCATCTTTTTTTTTTCCTCCCCCTTTCTTCCTCCTGGTAAACAGATGTGACCATATTTGGACAACCAAAAGCCACCTATCAGTCAATGAAGCTGCACCCTTAATGCCACAACTCTGTCAGCTGATTTTTCACCCACGTGAAAATGACTGAAGTGCCTCTTTTCCACTAGTACCACCTACTTGGCTTGGCTCTACTCAGTTTTTAGGGTTTTTCCCATGAGGTGGTAGTACCTGGTAACGCAGTCAAGTCGAAAATGTGACGTCAAAAAACTGCATGCCACTGATTGGCCAGGGAGTGAGCTCACTAGATGAATCATTAGAACGACTCATTCACAACTGTTTGTGTTTGTGTCGCATACAAATGACGGGACCTTTTTGGTTGCCTTGCGACGACCACACCCACGTTGAGGGGGTAATCAATTATATTGAAAAAATGACCGAAACTGAGCAGAGTCACGTCAAGATGAGTAGGTGCAAGTGGAAAAGAGGCTGTAGTGTTACGAAACTCATGTTAGGGTTCTGCGGATAATCATTAATACAATTTAAACAGTTAATTTATAAATCAGTTGACCACCTGCACAGTTGTCTTGGAGTACATCATCTATAAGGACTAAAATCATGTTTTTGCACCAGGCTCTAAATATAATAATTTCTGCCCTACAGTTGGGCATTTTGACATGTAAATCTGTGGGGACTGACTCACCTTTGGAGGCAGCCTCAAGGGACCACTTTAAGTGCTGTGCTTTTGGGATTTCCATATTGGTTTTGTTTTTCAACTTGTTTTTCCAACTCCTTTTTCCACTTAAAAAAAATTGCAACCTACATCCAGCTTACTTGATGAGAACACAATGATTTTTGCCACGTGAAGCTTGACTGTTCATATCCCTTTGTCACCTTTGCAGGGACGACATGTCAAGACCGGCCAGCTGGCTGCCATCAAGGTCATGGACGTCACAGAGGTAAGACTAAACTGTCACCCTACAAGCATGCTTAAAGCCATAAAAGAAAATTCGGCACACCATAATAGATTATTTGACAGAACTAGCAGGGGAGATTTGATGTGCTAAAACTGCTTTGTGGTCAAATGTAATTAAACTTGAGTCTGGTTAACATAAAAATCTGCACACATTCCACTGGAACTTACGTCTGAATGTTTTGAGGTTGCAGAGGAGAAAATGCCATGCTCTGAAACGAGTTGGCCTCACTAATAAACAGCAGGGAAGGGGGTAGAGGCAACAGGATGCTTTTTGAGTGAACTGTGTCATTTAGCAGTGAGCATGCTGCCCTCAGCTGTGGGAGGTCCCATCTGCAGATGAGAAACAACCACACATGCAGAAACACAAAGCAGAGGGTTTGAGAGGAGCAGCGAAGACCAGCAGGGCCAACCACCCACGCTGCCTTGATTATGATGGAAGCACATGGGTGTAATCATGCTGGACCTATTGTGAACTCCCGGAGCCCAGTTTGAATGAGTTGCACTTAACGGCCTTGAGTTCATTATCTTCCCTGGAGGGGATCAAAGTCTACACTCATAACCTCAATTTTGCCTATGCATCACTACCCAAGTGAGCACACGTTTACTGCTTTTAGGTGCCACTTGTTTCTACTGTACCAGGACACAGTGATTATCAGGAAACTAGTAATGCAACCTGTGTGCACAGACATGCATTTTTGCTGCTCCTCACGTATGCTTGCATCATGATGAGTCAGAGTTACACACTTGGCTGATATTGCTAACTTGTGGGAGCGTATGGGCCAGCTGTTTCCGGATGTGTGCGTGTGAAACAGCACTAGGTGTGCCTTTTCAGACATGTAGTAACTTATGGAGAGCAGAGCCTTGATTGAATGGGAATTAGTTGTCATGAGCAGCAGGTGTCTGCTGCAGCTAAAACCTGCTTTTTATTACCTGCACACAAACAAGTGACTGTGCACTGCCATTACTATTAAAGGGTCAAAGCTCAGTAACTGGTGGACCTCACACAGTGATTTTTAAACCAGTTTGGCTGGGTTAATTAGTAGGCTTCAAACAGTACCCGAATAATGACTCACAGTTTGATCTGTTATGACCATGCGCCTGAAATATTCAGTTAGAGTTTCAGTTAGATCTGTCAACTGCTTTTCTGGTTATTATGGTTCAGTTGGCCCATGTTGCACGCTCTGTCCTGGCTGTCGAGCTCATCCGCAGGCACAGTGGGTCTGTCTAGGGTCACTGTGACCCACATTCTCATCGCTGATCCACATGCTCAAATCCAAGCACATCCTTTTCTCCTTTTTTTTTCTCCTCTTCTTTTTGCAGCCAACCAGGCCAGAAGCTACAAAAAAAATGGATGTCTTTCCATTTTGACATGCTATTTTGTATTTTATTAAAAGGATTTCCAATCTTCCATTTTAAAGATGTAAGATAGTGGTTTTGTTTTTCGGGCGCACTGCTGCTTAACATTCTGATGATGGCCAAAGCTTGTTTTTTTTTTGCAATATGGCACCCAGCAGTTAAACTTTATTGAACACTTTTGAAATTGTGAAACTGTATTGCCAAGCTGTCAAGGATGTCAGCATGGTTAACTGAGTGTGCTTTCTGGAGCTTTAAAGATTATTTTTAGCTCTCATGTTTAAGACGTGAAAGCTCCTCTTTGAGAAACCTTCATTGTTTGAGCTATACCTTCTAAATCTTCAGACATATCATACAAATATTATATGTGACCTAGCACCACAGAATAATACCACTTCTGTGTGTGTATTGTGCACTGACATATTGTTTCCCTTTGCTTCCCCCCCCCCGGACACGCATCCCCATATGATTCTCTTTCCCTCGCCATGTGACTCGTGGCAGTGAGGCTTTCACAGTCAGGAGTGTGATAATCCAACAGCTGCGCAGCAGAGAGGGGGTACACAGGGAAGGGAGGGCTGGGGTGGGGTGGGGGGAGGGGAGGATGCGCACAACAGAAAGGCTTACGTCAACTCAAACGAGTCATGCAGCAGCAGTATGGCTGCCTTTTATAGATGGCCAACTGCCATTTTGCTGTGTGTGATGCACGCACACCATTGCAGTGTAGTAACATGCACACATAGCACCACCTTTAAATCAACTGTAACACATCTTGGTGCAGTGCAGCCTGTTTAATAAGTGAAATAAAAATACACAGATATCTAAAGCGCGCACACACTGCATTATGCAGTGCAGCCTTCCCCTCCTCCCACTGTACTTCCTAAATAATAGGCCATGTAACCATAAAGCAAACCACTTGCAGGCTGATCTCTGCATGTGTTCAATTAGTGTGTCGCTGTTAATCTGTGTCAAGTTGCTATAGGGTGCAAGCAGTTTGTGCTGCAGCTAGTTCTGACCTTTTTGTGAAGAAGCTATGGTGGACAGGTTTGCTCCGATTTTCTGTGCTAAAGGTCCTTTGCAGAAGAGATTAAATGCTGCGTGATCGCTACATCTGCTAGTTGATTTTTAGCTCATTCACATTAATCTTTCCAAGTTCCCTTTTAGGTTAGATTTAAATTTTAAATGCATTCATTTCCTGCTGATGTATTACTCTTCCCTTAAGTAATCCTACACCCATTATGGAAATTCTTTTTTCAGGTTAAGGTTCAAGGCAGAGTTCTTTGGGGTCCCCCCCCCCCAAGCTTTCTGGATAATAACAGCTGGTGGTTGTTGTAGGTTTAGCTAATGTATCTAACGTACGATGCAAGTCATTCATGCATCAGTAATCCAGAAACAAAGGACTCATTCCCCACTTATGTTGCAGTGATGTTGCACCAGGGCGATGTCACATGTCTCGACCCTTGCTGTGACACAAAGGATGGAAGTGAATTGATTTATTTCTGAAGTGAAATGTTGCTCAAGGTCAGATGATGATTAAAGGTGCCTGCACGCCTTCTCATGAAGATTTTTCAGAGCAAGGGCAAACTTTTAATGTGCGCCTGTGTTTGTGTTTTCTTGTCTAGGATGAAGAAGAGGAAATTAAACTGGAGATCAATATGCTGAAAAAGTATTCCCACCACAGAAACATAGCCACCTACTACGGTGCTTTCATTAAGAAGAGCCCTCCGGGGCATGATGACCAGCTATGGGTAAGCCCTCAAATCCAGTGAAGAAATTTAAAAAAAAAAAAAATGTAAAGAAGGAAGCAGCCATACTCCATTTTTTTTGTAAAAACTAGCTTTCCTTTGTTATTAAATTAAGTTCTAGGATAATGTCCCCAAACCTAGAAATGTTTTAATTTTAGTTAATTACATCGTCTTTATATTTTTATTTATTTTTAAGTATTCATTATCCTGTCTGCTTTGCAGCTGGTGATGGAGTTCTGTGGTGCTGGTTCAATCACAGACCTCGTGAAGAACACCAAGGGGAACCAGCTGAAGGAAGACTGGATCGCCTACATCTCCAGAGAGATCCTCAGAGTGTGTACATTCTCCTTTTTCCTCTCCCCCTCTCCTCTCCTTCATCACTAACGTTGCATCTCCTCTACCCTCCTCAGGGTCTCGCCCACTTACATGCCCACCACGTCATCCACCGTGACATCAAAGGCCAGAATGTCTTGTTGACTGAGAATGCTGAAGTTAAACTAGGTGAGTGATGGGGTTTTCATGTCTTTGATACTCTCTAGTCCAGTAAACGTTAATTTCTGTTGAACAATTTCTGCCAGCTTTAACTGTGGGATTCTGGGTTGTACACAGCCTATGTTATACATGTCCCTAAAAAAAAAAAAAACCCTCAGCATGATACCCAACCTTTTCTATCAAGTGGCAACCTCCACAGTTGGAAAAAAATGATGCTTAAAAGCTGGAGTTTCTCTAATGGCCGCTTGAGGCTGGCACAAGAAGAAGTCTTAATAAATAAGCATGCTGAATTATCAAACTTTATAGCAATTGTAAACATGTTCTGAATGGTCCCAAACACCATTTTGGTCCCTGTAGCTAATTTCTTTGTTGATAACAACTGTAGAGGGTGTAAATTTTAATATAACACAATATTATAAATTGCAATTTGTGTATAGTTAAGAATGTGCCCCCATTCAGTGGAACGTATAACACTTTAAGGAGTCAGCAGTATACATTTTGTTTTAAACCTGGTTTTTGCTAGCTAAAATTATCATTAATTACGGAGGCAGCATGCTAACCAAGCTAGCTAGTGCTAGTATTCAATAACAACTCTACAAATTTGTCTAAATATTGTCAACAAAAGGTTTTAAAAAAATATCAGGCTCCTGTTTGTCTATAGTCTACGAACAGGTGATGGCAAGCTAGCCATGTCCATCTTTTAGATACAGTCTGTGCTTTTTGTAGATTGTGGCTATGAGTAAATTTTCAAAGAAAATTATGTATTTATTTCTTGCTATTATGCATTTTTAAGAAAGTATTTGAGCTGACACTCATTTTAACTAGCTTAACACATTTTCCTTAAACCCATTGGGGTTATTTTTTCCTTTTCTTTAAATGTAGCACTACTGTAAGTCTTCACTAATAACTACTTCCACCATAAAAATGACTATGCTTATGTTTAAGAAAGTTAAAAGCCACTCTTCTAGCCCCCATCTCTCTCGCTTCATATCAAGTTCTTTTTCAAGATGACTCGCTCCAAATTTTCTCTCCAGTGGATTTTGGCGTAAGCGCTCAGCTGGATCGGACAGTTGGAAGGAGAAACACCTTCATTGGGACACCTTACTGGATGGCCCCCGAAGTCATTGCTTGTGATGAGAACCCAGATGCAACATATGATTACAGAGTAAGATTCTCCAGGGAAATGTGTCAAGCATTCAAAATTTGACATACTGTAACCATGTGAAGGTGTTATCCCTGTGGAAAGCTTCAGGTTTTTTCTTATTGGGAGTTTTCTGCTCTTGCAGAGTGATCTGTGGTCCTGTGGTATTACGGCGATTGAAATGGCTGAAGGAGCACCACGTGAGTGCCACTTTCTCTTATTGTTTGTTTTTTCTGATATTTTAAGCCTCTTGAATCCTTGATGATTTTGCAACTCTTCTCTCAGCTCTTTGCGACATGCACCCCATGTGCGCGCTCTTCCTCATTCCAAGAAATCCTCCTCCTCGGCTGAAATCTAAAAAATGGTGAGCACCACCTGGAAAAGACATTTTTACTGTTTGTGTCTATCCTATGTAATCCTATGTACTATGAAAAATCCTTACACATTTACTGATATTTTTATGTATAGATTTCCTACTCTGCCTTTTTTTTATTTTATTTGCATTTTGTTTTATGTCAAACTTCAGACAGACAGCTACAGAGACTTAAATCTAAGAACTCAGCTTTCCCTTAGTGCTTTGCTGCTGAGTTGAACATCTGTGGTGCACCTGCTCTGGCAGGCTCAGGTTCTTCTGGCACTCACACAAACACACTGGATCACTTCTCTGGACTGCACTGCAGAAACATCCCAGAGTTCGAGCACTCAAAAGAATTGGCTCTTGTTTTAAACTTCTCAAATTTGTCTTCAAACAGAAATTGCAGTTTTATATTATACCCAAAGCTATTTCATAAAATAGTGGATTGATTTGCTGCTGTCACATCAATTTTGAATGAAAAGTGCATCTGACGCCGCTCTGGCAGCAGGTGCAGTTGTGATGATAATTTCACTCTAGCGTGTCCCGTATCTCAGTTTTCATGGCATATATGTAATGAAAGGTTTGATGCTGCTTGTCTGTGTGCATAAACCTCAGTTTATGTTGTGCTGCCGAGTGTTTGGTGGAGGGAGGGAGTGTTAGGATTGATGGGCCATTTGGAGTCAGATCCTGTTTACAGAAATGTCCATTTCGCTCTATCCTTGTGTGGCTGAAATACTTGTTTGTTTTTTTATGATTTACTCTCTCAGCCATGTGTTGTTTTTCTTCCCCAACTCACCCCCTGCAATCACCACAGGTCCAAAAAGTTCTTCAGCTTCATCGAGAGCTGTCTTGTTAAGAATTACACGCAGCGCCCGCCGACAGAGCAGCTGCTGAAGCACCCCTTCATCCGAGACCAGCCCAATGAGAGGCAGGTCCGCATACAGCTCAAAGACCACATTGACCGAACAAAGAAAAAGAGGGGCGAGAAAGGTGCGTGTTTCCCTTTCTTTTTTTTTTTTTTTGTTCTTTGGTAATAGAAACCCTGGAAAGTTTTAGGATGTGAATTCCCCCCCCCCATGTACAGATGAGACGGAGTACGAGTACAGCGGCAGTGAGGAGGAGGAAGAGGATCCTCCTGAGCAAGAAGGAGAGCCCAGGTATGTTCTACACTTTTAACACTTCCCTTAAAAAAAAAAAAAAAAAAAGTGCATCTACTCAAGTGGAGTCATTTCATAAAGCTCCTTTTGTTTTGCTTTCTTCCTTCAATACAGCTCTATCGTCAATGTGCCAGGTGAGTCGACTCTACGCCGTGACTTCATCCGCCTGCAGCAGGAGAATAAAGAGAGGTCAGAGGCACTCCGTCACCAGCAGCTCCTCCAGGAGCAGCAACTCCGGGAGCAGGAAGAGTACAAGCGCCAACTATTGGCTGAGAGGCAGAAACGCATTGAGCAACAGAAGGAGCAGAGAAGGCGGCTAGAGGAGGTAGGGTTTTTTTGTTTTTGTTTTTTTAAATCAGACTGCTTACAATTATGCTGCTTTGGGTAACATTTATTTATTTATTTTTAACTTGCAGCAACAGCGCCGCGAACGGGAGATGAGGAGGCAACAAGAGCGCGAGCAGCGCCGTCGTGAGCAAGAAGAGAAGAGGCGCATGGAGGAGATGGATCGTAGACGTAAAGAGGAGGAGGAACGCCGGCGGGCTGAGGATGAGAAGAGAAGGAACGATCGTGAACAGGTCTGTTTCTGAATCCTTTTACTAGGAATGTTTCCACTGTGTCAAATGAAAACTTCCTTTAAAGCTCTGGTCTGCTAAATTTGGTTTAACAGATTATTTCATACGTTTATCGTAGCTCGGTACAGCCAAAAGATCAGTTTTTCGGATGGATTTTAGGGTTGTACTTATGCTTGAAAAAAAAAATGTAGCTCTACACAGGACAAGTCATTGGACATTATGCTTAGTCTTGGTTTTATTTCCTTCTGGCAGGAGTACATCAGACGTCAGCTGGAAGAGGAACAGAGACACCTTGAGATGCTGCAGGAGCAGCTACTCCGTGAACAGGCCATGCTGTTGGTCAGTCACACACAAACATTCAGCCTCCTTAATATAGAATAATGTCCTTCGAACTCCATAACCTGGAAGTATTAGTAATATTTAATATTAAAAGGCATTTATGTCTCAGGATTACAGCTTTTTGATTTACTTTACATACATATGTTGCATGACATCCTTAATAGTTGGGCATTGAATTGCTCAGATATTTGTATTGAACTATGACCAAGGGTGCTGAGAGTAAGAGGGTGGCCAAAGACTTAATAGGCTCCCATTTTACTTCCTTGTCCCATCTTTCATTTAAATATTCTGTTCAGTTCTTTTAGCCTACTTGTATCAAGGATCTGCTTTGAGCCCCTTCTGACAGATGAGGTCAGGCAGGAACCTCCGGGAACTATGTTTGCAGATGACATTGTGGTATGTAGTGAGAGTGGGGATCAGGTGGAAGAGAGCCTGGAGAGGTGCAGGTATGCACCGGAGAGAAGTGGAGTGAAAGTCAGTGGAATTGAGACAGAATACGTGTGAATGAGAGGGAGGCAGACGGAAAGATGTGGAATATCTAAGGAGCAGAAATGGAGATGGTAGAGGAGATTAACCGTACAAAGCAACGGACAGTGCACAAGAGCAGGGAAGAAAAGAGTGCAGGCGGGTGGAGTGGGTGGAGACGAGTGTCTGGGGTGATTTGTGACAGAAGAATAGCAGCAAGAGAGAGAGGGAAGGTTTACAAGATGGTAGTGAGCCCTCCTATGACGTCTGGTTTGGAGACAGTGAGTTGAAGATGTTAAGATTTTCATTGGGAGTAACCGGAATGGACGAGATTAGAAATGAATACATCAGAGGGAAAGCTCAGGTTGAGTGATATGGAGACAAAGTTAGAGAGACAAGGCTGAGATGTGCAGAGGGGGGATAGTGGATATATTTGACAAAGGATGTTCAATTTGGAGCTGCCAGGCAGGAGGAAAAGAAGATTCATGGATGTACTGAAGGAGGACATGCAGAGGGTTGGCGTGCCAGAGGAGGATGGTAGGGATAGGGTGAGATGGAAGCAGATCATCTGCTGTGGTGACCCCCTAAAGGAAGTAGGTCAGTCATTCTAGTCCACTATAATACAAAAGGTAAAAAAAGCAGGCTAACTAAAAACAAGAAATATTTAGATTTTAACTTTTTTTGTTTTGGTAACTTCTAAAATGAAGTTCTTTCAAACCTGAATCTTTTTTTCTTTACCTTGTTCTTAAAGAGACTGCAGTTAAAATCTTTACTGGATTTGTTTACGATGTTGTTATCATTAACCGATATGAAACATGACTTTTTAAGTTGCACTGGGACACTGATGAGGATGTTTTGCATTTAATTTCAAGACGTTGAAGCCTTTTCGCCATCGACTTCAAACCATCTTGTCTGCGTTTTGAACAGGTGACGTTAAAATCTTCAGCTCGGAGCTGGAAAACTGTATTGATGGCGGTGGGTTAGCATAACAGCTAATGTATGTCAGCATTTCAATTTCCGGTCCCGGTTTCTCCAGGTAGCGAGTTTTGTTTTGCACTTTTGCGCCCCCCCAAATTTCAGAAATGAATCAGCACCCTTGAAAGTCAGTGAACCTGCATGACGAGTATGACTGACGGCTGTGGATGTCATCAGGAAATGCTCCACAACACGTCTTTTTTTTAAAAAGGTGTATGAATCATTCACACTGCAAAGAAATGAAGAAGTGATTGTGTTGTTGCTCCATCTTCCTGTTATCACATTTCATTTTCATTTCATTTTTTTTAACAGTAATTAGGATTTAGAAACACATTTTAGCATTCAGCGTACAGATTTATGCACAGATTTTGCTCAATTTAGTCTGTTTAGTGTGCAGAACACACTAAGCATCAGACAGATTTTAGAGACGATGCAGTGATAATCATCACCAAGGTCTGCCTGTATAAAGACTTGTTTGTTGGGCTGAATATGGCCACCACCACTTCTCACCACCCTGAATCAACCCTACGCTCTGCGACAGGAGTTCAAGTGGCGGGAGCTTGAGGAGCAGCGCAAAGCTGAACGTCTCCATAAGCGCCTGCAGCAGGAGCAGGCCTACCTGCTGTCTCTGCAGCACGACTTCAAACAGCAGCCTGGTGACAAAACAAAACTCCCGTCGGAGCATAGCAAACCTCCACAGGCCGCCACCCTGCCCCCTGACAGAGCCCTCACCACAGTCCCCCAAGCTCAGGTCCTCAACTCTGCTGTTTCTGTAGCAAGAGGCACTTGTGAATCCTCCAGAGCCCCTCAGACGATCCCTTCAGACAGCAGTAAATCCCAGGCAGCAGGGCAAGAGAGGACTGATGAGAGTTTAAGCTGGGTGTCAAACTCCCCCAGCTCCCTTCAGACTGAAACCCCCACTGACTCTAACCCTCCCCAGACAGAAAGCTTGGAGCCCGACAGTGAGCCTGTCAGTCATCCTGCTCAGCCTATCAGAGAGGTGAACCTCCTCCTCGGCTCTTGTCTCCCCCGCTGCCTGTTCTTTCCACCTTCTTCTTGCTTGCTTTTACACGGCGTCAGTGCTTATATGATAGAGAGGGTCTGAGCAACAAATGGATCCCCCTCCCCCCTACATACTTGCCTGTTGTGGGTGTTCTGATGTGAGTCCAAAGCAATAACAAATTTGTTACAGTGCAGGCGCTCTCAGCCAGTCATCCTTTGAATGAAAGGGGTAGGGGGTCTGGGGAAAACCACAGGCTTTCTACCAGCCTGAATAAAACGAACCTGTTCTCCTGCACTCTGTTGGCTCTTCCTTTCGCTTGCAGTGTTTCTAGTCATCCATCAGGACACTGTCATCTAAATTTGAACTTTGAGCAGGCTGAGCATGAGAGAAAAATCATATCTAAGGTCTGTAAGAGTTAGAATAAAGAGGGTTTTAGGGATTCCTCTTGACAGTCAGAAACTTCAGTGTGGCTGTGCCGACTCGTACTGTATGTGGACTGGGCCGTTGCATGTGGATGGCTGAGGCCCAAACTAACATGCAGGGGCATCTGAGCAGTGTCTCCATCACAAACTGACCTATGTTATTAACAGCGATCTCTTCCTCCACTGAATACTTAAGTCCAGGGATGTGTATTTGAAAGAGTCCTGTCCTCACCTTCGTCTGTGCACATGTATCTGTCTGTATGGCTGCCTAAAATTGGCTTCAGGCATGTTTAATGTCACTAGTTTTCTTTTGCTGTTGATCATTGTCTTTGAGGATGAGTAAGGGATTCCTAAGGGACCCTAAAAACCATATTCCCCGATCCTCATCTCATCTTTTTCCTCTAAAATTCCCTCATCTCAGGCCGACGAGCGCTACCGTAAGAACATTCAGGGCTCCCCTCAGACTGCCCCTCCTCCCAAGCAGCCCCCTCTGCCTCCCCGCTCCTCCTGAACCGTTCTCCAATGGCGGTGGCTCCTCCTCCGAAGCATCTGCCATGCACCGGCCCATGGAGCCTCAGGTAACTCCTTCCTCCACTGCTCCCTAGCCTTTTTTCCTCCTCTTCCGCCTGTCACTGTACTGGATTTGTGTACTCACTCAGTTTTCCCAAACATTTAGCCTGTTTGTACCCACTTCAGATCCAGAAAAAGGAAAGTGGTGTGTTATGTGTGTTTGAGTGAACTGTAGCTCTAAACGTTTCACCTTTGGGGATTTTTGGGGAAACTGATCCACAATTTATCAACAGCTACAAAACTGCAAGACCATAGTGGACAACCTTGGGCTGTGGGGCTAAGACACGGGAGTGAGACATTTAGCCTCATTAACTCTTCAGAGTGAGGATTTAAAAACTCCAGCAAATGCTGACAGTTTCACTTCTGCTGAATCAAGACTAAATTAGAGGGTAAATAACAGCAGTAACCTTTGCAGTAAATGTGCCACAGTTGACAATATTATATTTTTTTTTCTTTCTAATGTTTAAAAGGTTTAAAGATCGATGCACACTGGAGTCAGTGCAGGGACCACCAAGCTGGGGAAAAACTTTTTTATATTTAAGAACAATTTAACCAACACCACCCTGAAAGTACATCGAATAATCATGTAAAAGAAATGGTTTGAAATATGTATTTTACTACATCTGTATAGATGGATAGATTGAACAGAAGGTGTCTGAAAGCCACACCCACTGGAGGTAAAAACAGTCAGCCCCACAATGTGCACCTGAGGTCACTAACTCTAATAAAATGCCTTCAGCTGGTTAAAAATTTCCCTGTAACAAGATTATTTTAGCACCTTGTTAACCTAGTTAACTAAGAAATCTGCAAGCATAACTTTAATCTCACACTCCACTATAAGATCACCTATGAATAATGCTTCAGCTTAACTTACCTAAAGCTGATATTTGGGAAGTTAAGCTGTGTTTATCAAAATGCTATGCTAATGCATATGTAGCATGCTGAGCATCAGTATCAGGAAAGCAAGTTTGATCCCCCCCCCAATACTTCATAAAGGCTCAGTTTTTTTTTTTAATTCTTTTTTTCTGTCCGCATATAAATAGTTAACATGAAGATAAAACAATAGTACTGATGGTGGTGGCAAAAGCAATTGGATGCACTATTTGCAGTCAACTACTGCAGGCTGCGGTACTTGTGCATGCTACTCAGCAGAAACGCTGGGATAGGCTGGTTGTAACAGAATCTGCCTTTGTGCGCACCTTTTAAAGCTCACAAATTTAAATGTTTTTGAATAACTTACAAAAACAGAAGATTCATATTTACCATGCAGTCAAGCTGATGCCGATCTCTAAGCTCAATAAGTATGTATTAAAATGGTTTGTTCCTTTTTTTTATATTTATGAAAAAAAATAGAAAAAAAAAGCCTAGACAGCAAGAGTGAAAAATGTCCTTGTGTTGTGCTTTGTCTGCTGTATGCATGTGTATGTACAGTATGTGAAAAGCCACACACATCTTCCCTCATGTCTCACTGTGTTGTCTGCTTGTTTCAACCCCCCCTCCCTCCTCTTCCCTTTGCCCTCCCTCACTCCCTAAAAGGTCCAGTGGTCTCACCTGGCTGCTCTAAAGAGCAGCAACAGCGCTGCCCCCTCTCCTCCTCCTCCTCCGCCTGTGGTCTCCCGCTCCCAGTCCTTCAGCGAGTCCGGTGGCGTGGCCTCTAGCTTTGCACAACTCCACCTGCGCTCCCAGGACCCCCACCATCACCACCACCACCCATCGCCTGCACGCACAGATTCCCAACCCCAACCTCCCCTTCACCACCCTCAGGCTAGGCTTGAGCACCAGGCCAGCAGCGAGGAGGTCCCTCCCAAGGTAAGGAGTCGGGGAGGGCTGCCCTTCCCCACCCTGCCCTCAACCCTCTCCTCCATCGCTCACTTCCTGTCATCCACTTTACATAGCGTGCCGTTCAGCCACCTCCTGGCTGTATGTGTCTGCCTTGCTGTGTCTAGTCTCATTTGTTAACACAGCTGTGAAGGTGTATTCAAATTAATCTGGGAGCTGTTCCCTTTCTGGCTCCGCAGATTACACCAACAGATGAAAGTAGGAATTTTTCACCTTCAGTTCAATTGAAAATACTTTTATTATCCCTGGGGGGCAGTTTAATTTGCAGCCAACAGCAAAATAAAAATAAAAAAAATCCCATGAAAGCATACGTAACTGAACCAAGGCTACATAACAAT